>JAPKLW010002207.1:0-49797 GCA_026898455.1 Plectranthus barbatus
ACTTTGTAGGTCCTATAGTAGGTTCATTGACTTTGCTCTTGCGTAACTTCTATTATACATTACTTTTCCATTTTAATTTAATTTATATTTTGGTTTCTCTTATATTTATATTGTATTGTTCATATTTACAGGATTTAAATTATGATAAATTGTTCGTTTTTACATATTTTTTAAATTGAAAAATATTAAATATAAAAAACTTAAAAAATATAGACTATGCGGAAATTAGCGTAGTCTATCTCCGTGTAGACTACGCGGATTTCTGCATCGTCTATCTTAGTATAGACTACGTGAATATTATCGTAGTCCATAATAGTCTATACAGGAATAGACTACGTGGTATTTCGCGTAGTTTATATGCAAATAGACTACGCAAAATCTCGCGCAATCTATCTCCATATAGACTACGCGAAATACCACGTAGTCTATCACTGCAAACAAGTAGACTACGTCTTTCGAGACTACGCAAATATTTCATGTAGACTACGCGTTGTTCCGCATAGTCTATCTTCGAATAGACTACGCGGAATATCGCGTAGTCTATAACCGAAATCTAATAGACTACACCTTGAAATACAACGCGGAAATGATTAATAGACTACGCGGAATCCGCGTAGTCTATTACCTATTTTGTTGTAGTGATACCTTGTTTAATGTCATAGGTTCAAGATTATTGAAGCTGCTTAGCACTGCACTAACAAGTTCACTTGCATTCTTGCATGCATTTTGCTGTTGAAGACTTTGAATTGCCCTAAAAAATCCCAAGTCATTAACATTCATATCTGGGGAGTTTGCTGGTTGTTGCACCAATGAAATCTGAAACCCATCTGAATTTGCAATTGCCTGAAAGTCTAGATCTGAATTGTTTATATGAGGCCTGGCATTGTCTTGTTTTATGTAAATGGTCTTGCTTAAACATGCAGGCCATTTGGCTTTTATTGCTGGTACAATCTGCAATTTAACATTGAAAAAAAAAAAAACATTACATATTCTTGAGGTACAATAAGCTACACAAACAATATAAAATCAAAATCACAGTGGTAAACCAATAATTATTGAATTTTTACATTTCTGACAGGTAATGAAATCTATATTTGTTACCTTAGTGATTAGGCAATCTTTAATCACTTCCTTAGTGATGGATGATATAGGCTTTGTCTCTATAGTACCTGCAACTCTCTTCTTACTGTTTCTTTTAGCTGGAACCTCTTCAGTGAAAGGCCAAATCCCTATCTTGCCATCAAAAACAACACTCCCTTCCTCTCCAAATAGAGGACGATAAACAGCACACATGAACATTACTTTAGGGACGAATTTTTTACTTTTGCATGTTCTGTATGGTTCTTGTTCCCCTTCTGCCATGTAGTATCTGTGTGTGTCTTTTGTTAGGTAAAACCATTTCTCATCAATGTGAATAACATTCTCCATGGGCTTGAATTTAAAGATGTCCAATGCATTATCATATTCGATGGCTTGTAGACTGAAACACAACCTTACCAGTTTGTTTAGAGCTGTCAAATCTGGTTTAATGGCATCTGTGTGTGCTCTGATCATATTTGATTTAGCCCATCTTCCCACAACAGATTTAGACACATTTATTTGATCTGCAAGTGCTCTAATTGTGCCTCTTTTTTGATAATGAACTTGTGCAATTTGCTCTTGGTTTACCTCATGTTTTGGATGTCTAGTTATACCAAATCTCTTGCCCGTCACACGTATAACCTCACCATTTAATCTTTGTTGATTTGCAGCTTTCCATATCCTTGATAAGGTTCTCCTGGAGCAATTGAATGTGGCAACTGCTTCGTTGATTTTTCCCCTTGTAGGCTTGCCGTCCTTCAAGTTTTGGAGCAAGAATTGAACAATTTCAGCTTTTTTTGAATCAGGAAGATCCTTGCCTCCCATTTTGGCTAAGTTGTTGTGTTCTTTTGTGGATGCAAATCATGAATATATTTACATCTATTTGTAGAATTTGTAGAAGTGGGAAACTGAAATATGAAGTCCCTCCTTGTAAATTTTTGAATCCATTTTGTGAATTAGTGGGAAACTAAGCATTTGGGTGAATTTGGCTCCAATTAAATTTTCAACTCATTTTAGGTGGAAAATTTGACTTCAATTAATGGAAAACTGAATCGTGTACCAGTTTCTCTCTCCGCATCCATTTTGCCAATTTTTAAATATATATAAATTAAACTAATACTCCACTCACTAATACACCATTAAATTTCCTTATTACTTTAGGCATTGATTATTGTGCCATTTACATTTGAGCCAAGTAAACCGGGACGGACGGAGTATTTTTCGACTGACTGCTTATTTTAAGAATACTCAAAACCTAATTTTCTTAATTTACTTTATTTTTGGATTATGATTTGCGAATTAGTTTTGAGATTTTTTATTTAAATTTGTTTATATGTGATAGGTTCGTTAATTATTAAGATATTTTGAAGATGCTTCTAAATCTTATTATTATAAAAGTACATAAACATTTCAATGTTCTATTGTGTCCATCATGGGTATGAATTAATATCATGTTAATTGTTGATGTGACAATAAATTAAATACGTTAGAATAATTAAAATTGATTACACTATGCCCTGTCGTGTTAAAACTCATTTTTATCGTACAAATTTGTGTTGGATTATGGTGTCGTAAAAAATTATGTGTCATAGACCACACCATCAATATTATACCATTATTATATTAATGTAGAACATGTTAATTTGTGTTTAGTGTGAGCATTAGAGCGTTACAAAACTATAACTTTTATGCCTTTGTGCAATATTTGGCGAAGATAGATGCCAAGATTTGAGATCATATATTTGATATTTAAGTTATAAAAAATCACGACATAATTCAATTTTTTATTATTATATTCTAGTATAAGATTCTATTAGGATTATGATTTGAGATTCTTCATTATCATATTTATTTTTTAATTATAATTATGATTGTTATCAAAGAGTTGAACTTATTAAAGAAAAAATAGGTTTGCCCACTTCTTTGCATATATTGTAAATTTGTATTTTTCTTATTGTAAATCAACAATAGGTTGCAATATCTTTACATTTATTTGAATCAACAAGAATTTAATTACTGTAACACCCAATAGCTAAGCGAGTTCAAATACAGTTTTTAAGACTGAAGATGAAGAAAATATAAAACTTCACGGAATTCATTCATTTCATCCCATCATTATTTTTAATTATCAAAATAAAACGAAACCAATAAATAATGGGAAGGTCTAAGACTCTAAGGTTAGGCACGCCTAAACCATTTAGGCGGATTTTTTCTTATTAACCCAAGTCAAACTCATCTAATATACCCTAATTGGGGATTAATAAACCCTACTTGGGATAGATGAACGCATTTGGGTATGGATAAAATCCGCCTAAACCGTTTAGGCGTGCCTAACGCAAGTTTTTGCCATAAATAAGAATAATAATAAATTCGACCAATCAGCTGCGAGCAAGTTGGAGAGGAGGTGCAATAATATTATAAATTACTTTTTGGAGAATTATTGTAGACTTTCGACAATCATTAGGACCTTTTCATTTAACAAAAAAAAATTATATATTATCTAATTAATTTGTAGTCTGCTACAACAGCAAATATTTAAATAATTATTAAAAAACTCAAGATTCTAATAGGCTAATAGAAAAAATAATAATTATTATTATTTTTCTGGTGAAATGTTCCTTCAAAATGGCTTTGTTGTTACAAAGAAGAAAACAAAGATTCCCAAATATTTATTACAAATATTTGGGCATCATTTCATTGTCCCATTTGCTAGAAAAGTATATCCTAATAATTGTGGAATCAAATAAACGAGTATGCACACGCTTGCAATTTTATTTAGGTCAGCAATAGAAAGGGTCGATCCCACGAGGAAAGGGATCGTGTCCGATATTTTTTTTATTTAAAGTTTCAATATTTTATTTGAGATTCATATAAAAGTTGTATAAAAATCATTGTGGGAGGGCATACACATTTTTTTATTTAAATGTGAATTCTAGTAACACGCTAAATAGATAAGAAATCTAAGAATTATATATATAGGGAGTAGATTCAATGAGAAAAAGTCCCCGTAAGAAGATAAAAACGTTGCTCGTCTGTGTTTACGATGTCATTTGAATGTGTTTTGGTCGTTGTTTGATTACAATAATACTCGATTGTATTTTAGTTGTTGATTGATTACTGTGTTATTTGATTGTGTTTTGGTTGATGTTTGATTTGTATACTATCCATTAATTTAATTATACCTAATGAAGAATATTTATTCTTTCTATTACACACTGTCATCAAAACATATTTAACATAAATAATGTATGGACTTACGAAATACTACTCCCTTCGTCCCATAGAAGTAGTCCCACTTTGACCGGATACAGTAACCAATATTTGTGAGTGTAGTGGAATTAATATTTTATTGATGTGATAGAGTTTTTTTCATTTTAGGAAATGGGACTAATCTAATGGGACAGACGAAAATGGAAAATTGGACTATTCCTATGGGACTGAGGGAGTATAAAATTTGGGTACAATAGAGTTTAATTATGAAATTCTTAACTATTTACGGGTGAGTGATATTCTGAGTTCCAACACTTTTGATACGTTAAAGATAAAAATAAAAAGAAAAATCTAATATAATACAATAATAACAATGCCTGTATATTCAAAGATATACATGGATGCAAAATGGTAATTTCTATAAGCTGATATTTTTTTTCATAAAAATAGCCATCAATCTATAAAGATATAGATATTTCGTCTAGAATTGTAAAACATTCTGTTTTCATTATGGATTTAGTTAATAAAATAAAATGAATTCAATACGTTCGTAAAAAAGGTGAACAAACCAAATTTTACTATAATTGCTTGAATATTGGATAACACATGATTTTGATTAGAATTATTAATTTAGTTCAAAATTTTCTATTAATTTAGGCTAAATATCAAGTTAGAGTTGATATATTTTGACCCCAAAAAAAATTAGTCAGAATAGTTCGGAATCGAATAGTCTGAAACCTGATGAGGTTGAGCCCGAAACTCGATAAGTTGGTCAAACCAATTATTTAATTAATAGTCTTTTATCACAAATATTGTTGGTGTATGAAATTTCGTGGTCTACCTTTAAGATAGAATACTTCAAAATAACAAAGAATTGTTGCAGAATTTTATTTTTTAGAATAAAGCAGAAAATAATCAAAGTTTTTACAATGAGAATAGGGATATTTATAGGGAGAGATCCCTAATTATACGAGAAATATCGATTTATATATGGTAAGATATATCTAAATTTTTATCTACCTCTATTAGATTTACTCCTATTCAAATCTAATACAAATAAAGTTAAATATTGTCCAAATAGGAAACAAGATATGTGATATTTTTTGCATCTTTATCAGCTTGATGTGTCCTTCGAGCAGCTGTCGACTGATGTAATTCGATCACTTTAACCATCAAAGTGATTCGATCTCTTTGTCGAGTCAGCTCGGGCTGGGCCGCGTCGTCGAGCTTGGAGTCTCTTCGTTGGGCTTCATTTACTTGTAAATGGGTACAAAATGAGCATGATTATTTTGGGACACAACAAATATATTACCATTAACGACTCTTGTTATTTAATACCATAATCTTAATTATATTTGAAGTTATATAGTTGTATTTAGTTCATATAGCTAGGGGTGAGCAACGGGCGGTTCGGGTTGAAAACCGCACCAAACCCGCAAAACTGTTGTTAGTCCCGAGATCAGAGTACGTAATATGCAGCGGAAGTAAATTTAAATTGCACTGTTCTCCTAAACTGACTGCAACTCAGTTTAGGGTTACTGAATGTAAGTTTAAGCTCAAATAATTCTTAAGTAAGTTTCACAAGATATACACTTCCATACTTGGATAAGTATTGAAGGTTTAAAAATCAGTTTCAAAGAAGTTAAAAATGTGAAAACTTAAATAAAAACAGTAAAGAACACAAAATATTTTATAGTGGTTGGGATCTGAAAATCCTACGTCCACTTTTCAGACACTGGTCTGGAAATTCACTAAGTATAGTTACAAGCCTCCTTACGATCTATGCACAGCCCATCGGCACTCCGTCCTTCGGTCTGCTGTGGTCACTCGCCTAGGAACTCCTTGTAAGCTTAATCTTTTGGTTGAAGTGAGGACGGCACCCGCAGCCTTCTTCCCGGTGGTTGGATGTTTGTTGTTCTTCCCAGAACTCAGTTGGTTGGCAAAAGCCCGTAAGATTCAAGATCCCAGAGTAGGATAGTGATTGATGTGAATATAACTTAGAATTCACCAAAGATAGCTTCAGTTATTAAGTTTTAGCCTCGTGCTTAGAAAGAATAGCATGGAGAGGCAACTTGAGTCAGGAACTCAAGTCTCGTGTATAGAAACACAGAAAGTCAGAGAGCTTGAGTAGTAAGTTATAAAGTTTTAGCCTCGTGCTTAGAAATAATAGCACGGAGCAATAACTTGAGTCAGGAACTCAAGTCTCGTGTATAGAAACACGGAAAGTTAGAGAGCTTGAGTAGTAAGTTGAGCAGAGTGTCGGCTTAGCTTTTAGAGAGATTCATTGATATTCTTCATTTATAGGCGATTCCTTGGATGATTTTGAAATCTGCCCGTTAGACACATTAATCCAGTCGTTAGAGACATGAAGAATGTCGTCCAATCATAGCCCCTACATTAGGTCTGCTCTGCTCTGCTTTCTGCTGTGTCATTGTATTTCTCACTAACTTTGTGTCAGACTGAGTTTCAGTCCGAGGAATCCATGTATGGATATCATCGTTCTGACTTTTACATAGCGTTCAATTCTTGAAGTCTGACTAAGCTTGGTTCTCTTCGTGTTCCACGTGCTTAATGATCAAAGGCTTCTATACTGACTTCCCATAGTCAGTATAGGCAGCCCTCATACTGACTTCTCAGAAGTAAGTATGGTAAACCTTATACTGACTTCTCATAAGTCAATATGGTAGTCACTATACTGAGTACCCAAACTCAGTATAGCTTTGGCCATACATGGTGAAACCAAGTTTCACGCACGTACACTTCTTCAATTTTCGAGCATTTCCTTTTATTGGTCTTTAGCTACTAAGTTCTATTACAACTCGATTAATCCTATACAACGATTATATTTTTGAACTCGCTGAAAACTGACTAAGATGGCTTTCACAACCTTTGACCCACCAAAACATAAGATAAAAAGGAAGGATATTTTTAATAAAATTTTTAATGTTAGGTTTTTGTTAGAGAAATTCTTCCTTACTTTTTATGTTTTGGTGGGTCAAAGATTGTAAGCCATCTTAGTCAGTTTTTAAGAGTCTATAGCTCTAAACTATAATCCTTGTATAGGATCGATCGAGTTGTAATAGAACTTAGGCTGAAGACCGAGCAAAGAAGAATGCTCGAGAACTGACTACACGTTTGCCTGAAACTTGGTTTTCACCAAGAACAGCCTTAACCAAAACTGAGTTGGAGCACTCAGCATAAGGTTCTCCATACTGACCAGGAGAAGTCAGTACGAGGGCTTCCCCGTACTAACTCGGAGAAGTCAGTATGAGGGTTTTTCTATATTGATCAGGAGAAATCAGTAAGAGGTCGTTTTCCATACTGACTGTGGACAGTCAGTATGAGGGTCTACCATACTGACCTTGGGAAGTCAGTATGAGGGCTAAGCTGTCTTGACCTTGGAAAGTCAATATAAGAGCCTCTACCTTTAAAGCTCGAGCTATTCGAAAGATATCAAAGCTCAGTCAGACTTAGGCATTTATATATTGTAGGGATTTCCCGTGAAGTGAATCACCAAATCCAAATGAACAGGACCAATCATGGATGTTGAATACAATAGGCAATTCATAAATCCTAGCATGCTCCTATGAATTTAATGCGTGGATAAAAGGGATTACCGTTATTCCGTAGAGTCTGATCCGATCTCTCGCGTTTGAATATCCAACTTTTAATTCAACCACGCGATTCAATTAAATCTGCGAAAATAGAAATTAGCAAAACCAATTTCTAGATTTAATTGAAATAAAGAAAAACAAAAGAAAGAATTCTTGTTCTCCAGATTAGATCTTCAAATCTGTATCCCAATGTTGTTCAGATCTGTATCCCAATGCTGTTCAGATCTGCTACTGGTGAGGATTCCACAGATCTGTGAAATGCAAGCCGGAGTCAAAATTCCTTCTCCTCCCTCTACACTGGCGCCGCCCCTGCTCTCTCTCTCCCTAGGGTTTCAACTGATTTGAATTATGATATGTGGCTAGGGTTTCAGAGAGAGAGCTGTCTATTTATAGACCTAGGGTTTTAACCCTAATGGGCTACTGGGACTTTTTTCAGCATATATAAATGGGCCAGACCTGGGACCTAATGCAAATAATAAAGTGGGCCTATGAATTAATTAATTCTCATGTCCACAACCCAGGACACAATCAATTAATTAATATTAATTCTTTTTCACCACAGAATTAATATTGACCTATCCCTTTATTACTACGTTATGAGAACGGGCTGCATTTACTGAGAATCCCCATATTTAAGGTTACCGGACATTCATTAATTAATCGGAGCTTCTGACAAGCTCTACCTACAATTAATTAATATCTTATTTTCCTGAGCAGTACCACTCAAACCTTATCACTCGTGCCTGAACTTAATCAGCCTGCAGGACTTTGGCACGATGAATATTATTGAGCTCCTCAGGGAATGTCCCCATCCTATTACTCGGATATGGTTAACTAACTCCAGTCTCAGGCCGTACTACACGAACTGCTGCTACCCAAGATGCGGATATACGAGCACGTTACTCAGGCTCTCCACCATGACAAATCAAAGCAACAGTCAACCCGTGCATACCCCTGAACCTTCGTTAGGGTTTGGACTCAATCAAGAACGAGATCTTGTATTTGCTGATGTCAGATAGACAAATACATCTCACTGTGGTCCAATCAATACGCCACCCTCGCGTACCAGCATATCGAGTAACCAAGACAGATTACTTCTTCCGACTATGCTGTAGCCATCCGGACAGACGTATCCTGTACGTTGTCTCGGCTGTGATAATATTTTTGTCTCACTAGGTCAAGTGATCATACTGTCTTCTGCGATCTACAACACGCCGTATGATCGTCTTTATAGGTGAGACAAGAGGATATCGTTGTTACGTGCATGTAAGTTTGTTTAACAGATAGGAGAAAAGTCAATCGTATACTCATTGTAATAAATGCTTTCTGTATACAAAATCCAACAATCTCCCACTTATACTCAAAGCATTACAACAGCTATTACAGAGTATACAGTGCGTCTATCTAGCCTAGCTATTACATTAACCACTTCCAGTGGTAGGCATCCACCTCAGACCTAGTCCACGAATATGTCTTTCGTAAACCTTCTGTGGCAAGCTCTTTGTAAATGGATCAGCTAGGTTGTCTCTAGTGTCAATCTTCTTGATCAACACATCGCCCCTCGATACAATTTCTCATATGATATGGTACTTCTTCTCTATGTGTTTGCTTGCCTTGTGAGTCTGTGGTTCCTTCGAGTTCACCACTGCACCAGAGTTATCACAATAGATTGTGATGCTCTTCGGCAAGCTCGGAATCACATCCAACTCTAAAAGGTAGTTCCAGAGCCATACCCCTTCTTTTGAAGCTTCGGAAGCGGCGACATACTCCGCCTCCATGGTGGAGTCAGCAATGCATTTCTGCTTTGCGCTCCTCCAAGATACAGCCCCACCTCCCAAGGTAAACACATAACCTGAGGTCGATTTCTTCTCATCCTGGTCCCCTTGGAAATCCGAATCTGTATAACCCACAGGGCACAAATCCTCACCTTGATAAACCATGCAGTAATTCTTAGTTCTTTTCAAGTACTTGAGGATGTGTTTTACCGCAGTCTAGTGAGCCTGTCCAGGGTTAGACTGATATCTCGCTACCATGCTAACGGCATAACAGATATCTGGCCTGGTACACAGCATCGCATACATGAGACTACCCACCGCAGAGGCGTATGGTACAAGACTCATCTCATCTTTCTCCCGCTGTGTCTCAGGACACTGCCCACTAGAAAGATGAACGCAATGTCGGAAAGGTAGCAAGCCTTTCTTGGCGAGTTGCATGCTGAACCGAGCTATCACAGTATCCACATAGGATGCCTGGGATAAGCTCAACATCCTTCTCTTACGATCCCGTAAGACCTTAATCCCAAGGATGTACCCAACTTCTCCCAAATCCTTCATTTGGAACTGTTCGGATAACCAACTCTTGATTTCCGACATCACTCCCTCGTTGTTTCCAAATAGGAGTATGTCGTCCACATATAGTGCAAGGAAAACCACGCTCCCACTGACACAAAGTCGGTAAACACAACTTTCGTTCTCCAACTGTGAAAATCCATAAGATTTAATCACATCGTTGAAATGCAAGTTCCACGACCTCGAAGCTTGCTTTAGTCCGTACAAGGACTTCTTAAGCTTCCAGACAAGATGTTCTTCGCCCTTGCGTATGTAACCCTCGGGTTGCCGCATATAGATGTCCCTACCTTCTTCAAGGTAACCGTTTAGAAAAGCAGTTTTGACATCCATCTGCCAAATCTCGAGGTCCATACGCGCAGCTATGGCAAGGAGTATCCGGATAGACTTGAGCTTGGCTACGGGTGAAAAGGTTTTGTCATAGTCTATGCCCTCTTTCTGACTATAACCCTTTGCCACCAACCTAGCCTTAAAAGCCGTAATCTCTCCATCCGCCCCTTTCTTTCTCTTGTATACCCACTTGCACCCTATGGCTCTAAAGCCATCCGGCAGCTCAGCTTTCTCGTATACATCCATAGCAGTTATGGATTCAATCTCAGAATCCATGGTGACATGCCATTTTTCAACATCCTTGTCTTGCAGTGCCTCTTCGTAAGTCAGTGGGTCAGAGTCCTCATGTCCGTCTTTCGAGCTCAAGTCTGAAGACTCACCCACGAATATGTACCTTTCTGGTTGGAAAATAACTCTCCCACTACGACGAGGCATCAGTGTTGTGTCAGTAGTAGGTGCAGTAACTTGTGGTTCTGCACCTTGCACTGAAAAACGCGCCTGTGGTGCTAAACCTCTCACAGGTGCACCCAAATTCGCACGTTCCCCTTCCCTTGGATTTGCATTCTCGTTCTCAATTTCTTGAAGAATGATATCACTCCTTGACTTGTGGTTTCTCACATATTCGTCCTCCAAGAATCTAGCGTTGGTGCTAACAATGACTCTCTGACTCTCAGGACAGTAAAAGTAACCACCTTTCGTTTGTCTGGGATACCCTATAAACATCATTACTTTGGACCTGCTTTCTAACTTATCAGGTTCCTTTGTCAACACGTGTGCCGGACAACCCCATACTCTGAACTTGCACAAACTCGGTTTGCTACCAAGAAAGAGCTCAGCAGGTGTCTTGGGAACTGATTTAGAAGGCACCACATTCAATACGTAAGCTGCTGTTTCCAATGTGTATCCCCAAAATGAAATGGGTAAGTTTGCATAGCTCATCATTGATCTTACCATCTCTAAAAGAGTTCTATTTCGTCTTTCAGCTACACTGTTTTGCTGGGGAGTACCCGGTGCAGTCCACTGGGATGTAATCCCATGATCTGACAAATACTGCAGGAACTCGTTACGGAGGTATTTGCCACCGCGGTCAGATTGCAATGACTTTAGTTTTTCCGACCTTCTTTTCTACCTCAGCCTTGAACTCTTTGAATTTCTCAAAGCATTCAGACTTGTAGCGAAGCAGGTAAACGTATTCGTATCTTGAGTAGTCGTCAATGAAAGTGATGAAGTACTCATAACCTCCACGAGCCTGTGTGGATATGGGCCCACATAAGTCAGAATGGATCAATCCCAACACTTTCTCTGCTCGAGACTGACTAGCCTTGAAAGGCCTAGAAGACATCTTGCCCTCGATGCAGGATTCGCAGACTTGATAAGGTACAGCCCGGACTAAGTCCAATGTACCGTCATCTGCAAGTCGCTGAATCCGCTTCAAGCTGATGTGACTGAGTCTCAAGTGCCAGAGATATGTAAGATCCTCGTCAGAAGATGTAAATTTTCTCTTTCTAGGATTATCAATTTCGGATGAGTTACATGCAATATTCAAGGACATATTTGATAAAAGCAGCATAAAGAGAATAAATCAACATCTCATAATGGACAACATCGTTACTTCATATGATTGAAATCATAAATAACAGAATATCCATTGCGAAGTTGGAAAAACATTTGTCCTGCCGAAAAAACACGGCCCACAAAATAAAATTCTCAAAATGTACTTAATCCATCAAAAACATAAAGAAAAGAAAACTTCATGAGGCTTCGTCAGAGGACGTCGCCCTCCATGAAGCTTGGTATCTTCTTGCCATTATTCACCAGCCTTGTCGGCACGGTTCCCTGCAAAGTACAACAAAATGATCAACAAGTCAGCGCTTACAGCTCTAGGAAGAGCAACAACAGACTCTAATCATGCTTGCAGTCATACATGCATATGGCATACCTTGTCTAGCTTTGCTGGCCTGACAATCTTTCCTCCAATGTCCTTTCTTACCACACCTGAAGCACCTGTCCCTATCAGTCGCCACTTTAGACTTTATCACAGCCCCACCATCCTTCACAAGTGCCTTTGCAGGTCTCTTCTTAATCCCCTTTTTCCGCTTCTTACCTTTCGGTACAGCAGAGAGATTACCAGAAGTGGCCAAAGCAACCTTCTGAGGGTTTATGACTGATTCAGCTGCCATCAAGTCATTAAGCAACTCGTTAAGAGTATACTCTTTCTTGTTCATGACAACATTCAGCCTAAAACTCTCAAAGGACTTGGGTAGAGAGTTCAGTATGATATCGACTTTGGCCTCAGCGTCGATACCTCCACCGTGCACAGTCAGCTCATCCATGAGGTGAGTCATGGAAACTACGTGCTCTCTCACTGAGCTACCATTAGTCATTTTTCTACTCACGATATCCCTCATGAGATTGAATCTGACAGCTCTATCAGTTTCCCCATAGGTCGCCACCAGACTGGCCATAATGTCATAGGCGTCCCTATGGTGCTGATGCTGCTGCTGTAAGACTTTCGACATAGTGGTCATTGTGTAGCACTTGACTACATTGTTCGATTTCTCCCACTTGTTGTAATAGTCTACTTCCTCTTGAGAGGACTCAGCAGTAGGCACTATGGGACGAAGTACTTGCAGAACGAACATATGTTCTTCTGCTACAGGATGTATTCAAGGTTGCGCTTCCATTCCAGGAAGTTTGGACCAGTTAAAGAATTTTGTGCGAGAATATTGATGACATTAGACATAGACATATCTGAAATAATAAAGAATCTTAAATAAGAACATACATGCAGAACTTCGAAAACAAATGCATTGAAAACCTTTTCATAAATCAAATACACATGTTTTCCACTAATAGCCCAAGAGTTCCCACCGCAAGCTACACTCGTAGACGTTTACGATGTCACCCTCAACCAGAACTGCGGGTTTTAAGCCCCAATTCATTAATTTCATACCATGTCAGGAACCTTTAGACACTAGAAATTAATAATTAGTGATAAAACTTAGACCAAGCCATCTTTCAAGAACAGGGAAGCAGCAACTGCATTATATCCTCAGATGCTTCTAAGCGATTAACCACAACTCTAACTCCAGCCAAAAGAGACAGTTTAGCATGGCACGTAACCATACCGCACAGCCCTTAAAGCCTTTGTTATCTAAAATTTAAATCAATCCTAGAATACTTATGAAAGAGATCTACGCAAGCTACACTCGTAGGCGTTTACGCAAAACCCTCCCACTATTCACATGATTTAAATTGTTTATCTAGAAATCCCAACAACTGCAACCCATGCACCTCCAAGAATTAGCAAGCTACACTCGTAGACGTTTACTAAAGCGAGAGATACACTTACAGCCTAGGACCGCTTTGTGGAGGTCTATTGATTTTAAAAAATCCGCTTAGTATTTTAATTCAAAAGGTTTCTTAAATGCGCACACAGATAATTTCATTGTTATTATATTTCCCAAATTTTTGCATGTAATTAAACAAGCCCAAAAATTCCCAAAATATAATCCAACAAGAAATTAATCACATAAGCATGCTTGTAAAGCTGTAAATAATAAAAGCAGTAAATCATGATTTCCCTATTATCTACACATGCTTATTGCGCAATTAATAAATCACATATCATACGAGGACAATTAAGACAAACAAAAATTTCTCGTGGCCCCACTAAATAAGAAAATAAATCCTATCTAATAAAATTTTGAAAAAATAAATCTCTTAGGATAGCTCTAAATCTTTTCAAATCTTCAGGGCCTTCAAATCTTCAACCACCAAATCTTTTGGCATCTAGGGTTTTGTGATTTGAAAATTGGCCCCACAACTCAATTGCAAACCCAAGGGTTTACATCGAATTGGGCCAACCGCCAAAACATGAACCACCGCCGCGAGGACAGCAGCCGCCGGTGATAGCCACCGCCGCCGCCGCAGCCCGCGCGCGTGCTATGCACGCCGCCGCCACTGCTGCCTGCCCGCGGCCGCACGTGCGTGCAGCCGAGCTGCCGCCGCCGCCTGCAGCCGCACGTGCGCGCAGCCAGGCTGCCGATCCGCCGCGACCGCACGTGCGCGGCCGCCTGCCGCGCTGTGCGCGTCGCCCTCGTCCCGCCGGTCTTCGTCTTGTTCTTCGTCCCATCCCGTTTACAGATTTGAAATAAAAATTACAAAAGCTAAACTATTACAATTTTTCCTATCAAATCTAATCATGGATTTTCTTGTGATTTTACAAAACAGGTTTAATCCAAACACGGATAAACCACCGCGGATTAAATCAAATGGGTTGCCACGAGGAACAAAAACCATCCACGACAATAAAAATTCATACATGCATAATGAATAAATCGCATTCAACAGAGCCATGAATCAGGAACCTCGCTCTGATACCAATTGTAGGGATTTCCCGTGAAGTGAATCACCAAATCCAAATAAATAGGACCAATCATGGATGTTGAATACGATAGGCAATTCATAAATCCTAGCATGCTCCTATGAATTTAATGCGTGGATAAGAGGGATTACCGTTATTCCGTAGAGTCTGATCCGATCTCTCGCGTTTGAATATCCAACTTTCAATTCAACCATGCGATTCAATTAAATCTGCGAAAATAGAAATTAGCAAAACCAATTTCTAGATTTAATTGAAATAAAGAAAAACAAAAGAAAGAATTCTTGTTCTCCAGATTAGATCTTCAGATCTGTAACCCAATGTTGTTCAGATCTGCTACTGGTGAGGATTCCACAGATCTGTGAAGGGCAAGCCGGAGTCAAAATTCATTCTCCTCCCTCTACACTGGCGCCGCCCCTGCTCTCTCTCCCCCTAGGGTTTCAACTGATTTGAATTATGATATGTGGCTAGGGTTTCAGAGAGAGAGCTGTCTATTTATAGACCTAGGGTTTTAACCCTAATGGGCTACTGGGCCTTTTTTCAGCATATATAAATGGGCCAGACCTGGGACCTAATGCAAATAATAAAGTGGACCTATGAATTAATTAATTCACATGTCCACAACCCAGGACAAAATTAATTAATTAACTAATATTAATTCCTTTTCACCACAGAATTAATACTAACCTACCCCTTTATTACCACGTTATGAGAACGGGCTGCATTTACTGAGAATCCCCATATTTAAGGTTACCGGACATTCATTAATTAATCGGAGCTTCTGACAAGCTCTACCTACAATTAATTAATATCTTATTTTCCTGAGTAGTACCACTCAAACCTTATCACTCGTGCCTGAACTTAATCAGCCTGCAGGACTTTGGCACGATGAATATTATTGAGCTCCTCAGGGAATGTCCCCATCCTATTACTCGGATATGGTTAACTAACTCCAGTCTCAGGCCGTACTACACGAACTGCTGCTACCCAAGATGCGGATATACGAGCACGTTACTCAGGCTCTCCACCATGGCAAATCAAAGCAACAGTCAACCCGTGCATACCCCTGAACCTTCGTTAGGGTTTGGACTCAATCAAGAACGAGATCTTGTATTTGCTGATGTCAGACAGACAAATACATCTCACTGTGGTCCAATCAATACACCACCCTCGCGTACCAGCATATCGAGTAACCAAGACAGATTACTTCTTCCGACTATGCTGCAGCCATCCAAACAGACGTATCCTCTACGATGTCTCGACTGTGATAATATTTATGTCTCACTAGGTCAAGTGATCATATTGTCTTCTGCGATCTACAACACGCCGTATGATCGTCCCTATAGGTGAGACAAGGGGATACCGTTGTTACGTGCATGTAAGTTTGTTTAACAGATAGGAGAAAAGTCAATCGTATACTCATTGTAATAAATGCTTTCTGTATACAAAATCCAACATATATGTCCAAGTGTAAGTCAGTATGAGGTTATCCAAACCTAGATCCCTCAAACTGAGAACTTAGTCTGACATAAAGTTAGTGTAAGGTACACTGACGCAGCAGAGCAGAGCAGAAAGTAGACCTAAGGCATGGGCTATGATTGGACAATATCTTCCATGAGTCTAACGTCTAGATTTATGTGTCTAACAGGCATAAATTCAAAATGCCAAGAGGAAATCCTCTATAAAAAGGTCTGCCCTTCAACCTTAAACGGTTACGAAGTTTGAATGAACTCTGAAAGTCTTCACACGACTAAGGGTATTTCTCTGCTAAATTTCTTTACACGAGACTTGAGTCTTCGACTCAAGTTATACATCGTGCTAACTTCTCATAGCACGAGGCTTAAGCTGTAAAGCTGAAGCTCTTCTTTGGTGAATATATATTTCTGAGATATATTCATAGCAGTCAGTTTCCTAGTCTGGGATACTGATTCTCACGGGCGTATGCCAACCACCTAAGTTCTGGGAAGAACAGTAAACATCCAACCACCGGAAAGAAGGTTGCGGGGTGCCTTCCTCACTTCAACCTGAAGACTAAGTCTGCAAGGAGTTCCTAGGCGAGTGCCACAGCTGACCGAAGGACAGAGGCACCGACGGGTTGTGTATAGATCGTAAGGAGACTTGTATTTACTTAGTGAATTATCTAAACCTTGGGTCTGAAGAGTGGATATAGGATATTGAGATTCGAACCACAATAAAATTTATGTGTTGTTTACTTCTTTACTTTTATTCCTGCTCTATTTTTCTGTTTCACAAACTGCCTTTTGACACCTTCAGTACTTGTCCAAGTATTGAAGAGTATATGCTGTGAAACTGACTTAACCAGAACAGACCTAAGCTTAAGTCTTCTACACACTAAACTGACTATACTCTGTTTATCCGAACCAGTGCAACTATCTTTTATTACTTCCGCTGCATAGTCAAACATTCCGCTGCAAAATTTAGCACTCTGATTTCGGGACCAACACCTAACAACTGCGAACCCGCAAATTTTTGAAAATTCAACCCAAATCGCCCGAATGAAAATATTGAAACCGAACCGAAACCAAATCAAACAGAACCATCGATTTCGGTTTTAACCAAAAATTCTCAACATGTTTTCAAGAAATTGCTAAATTAACACAATTCACTGCAATAAAAAAATCACAATCCACAAATTCAAATGCACAATTTTATGGTCAGGGTAACATAATAGGGTTTGGTATTTTGTTATTGGTAGAAAATAAATCTTATATTTTATGTAGAATATAAATATAGAATAATATAAATAAATACAAAATGTTTAATAATTTATATATGTATAAAAATTTCAATTCTTCGTTTATAACCACACCCAAACCGAACCGAATCGGTAACTCGAAGATTTTCTAAAATTTAGTCAAACTTAAACCTCGTGTATTTTCAAACCTATCCAAACCGCCCAAAATCCGACGGTTCGATTTGGTTTGCGGTTTTCGATTTAGTTTTGCTCACCTTTACATATAACTTTCAATAAATAATGAATTCTCTAAAAGTTATTTATATATGTAGTTAAAATATGTCAAATATTGATTAAATAAGAATATATATATATATATATATATATATACATTTAATATGATAAAATATATAAAGATTGATATGTGTTTTGAGTTATTTATAAAAGAGAATAAATATTTATAATATCATTTATTATTTAAAAGATTAAAATAGTCAAATAGAGGAGAAAATATTTAATGATATAAAAAAATCTTATTAAATATAAAAATATATATAAATTTGTTGTTTTGCTAGTCTAAGCCTGAAAATCAAAGTGTAAATGCCGAGATGTTTTAGTCCAGAATTTTTTGTAGGCCCAATGAACTCAAGATCAAATAGCTGCAACTTGATAGAATTAATTTAAAATCCGATGACTTAACTCAATTGACTTAACTCAATTGACTTAACTCAATTGACATGTATAGCTTGATAAAAGTTAAAATCGCAGAAAGAGAGATTCCGAAGCTCAATAAGCAATTACTCTGCAGCAATTTCAATGCTACGCTTTATAATATTAATCTCAAATATTTTAGGTGGTTATATTTATAATTTGGTAATAAACACTTTTTCTACCGGTGATGATACGCTTTAAAAGCTTACAAAATTAAATTTTTTTTAAAAAAAAAAACATTTTTTAAATCATCAACCTTCCAAAGAAATGAAGCATCATCAGTCTCAATTCTGCCTTTCTCTCTCCCTCTCTTCTTCTGAAAATCCCAACCCCATAAAATCCAAATTAAATCCCCAGAAACAAGAATTAAATACAAACAAAAAACAAAAAAAGGAGAGGAAAAGAAGAAGAAGCAATATTCATCGCACGCCTACCTCTTTGGCTCGAAGCGATCGCCATTTTCACGGTTGATACAGGTTGCTCACACCTGGCAACAGGATCCATTTATGCATGCATGCAATTCGTTCAATCCAGGTTTCCAGATCTCAATATTCACTCTCAATTTCTCTAAATGTTTCATCGGTATGTAATGATTATGTATGTATGTTTGTAGGAGGAGGTGAGTCATTGTTTGATCGGGTTAAATGACGACGAGTCAAGGAGGATTGTCATCTTCCAAGAGAAATCTGGCGTCGTTGATTATAAATTCGCCGTCTCAGGGAAGGAAGAGATCCATTGCCGGCTCCGAGTATGGCGGCTCATTCTTGGGTTCCCCCTCTCACCGCAAATCTCAATCTCTATCTGTATCCACTCCCCGCTCCATGTATGTTTCCAATTGGCATGGTTATGCATATTTTAATTCCTCTATATGCAATTTTGTGTGTGATTTTTGGTATGGTTTCGGGAATATAATGCAAGACTTGCATTTGTGATTCCACATTGGATATGGTGTGTTCGATTTCTGTATTTTACTGTTATCTGATAGAGATTTCTTTTCCTTTCATACAAGTTAATTTATACTTTGCTTTAAGAAAAGTAAAGAGATACATATCCTCTCTTGATTCTGTGTTTGTAAAGTGTAAGGCATCAGTGATGTGTGAAATGAGGATGAAGAGTTCTAGCTATGGAGTAGGTAAATGTTCAACACATAAGAATAAGAAGCTTAGATGTAGGAGCATATTTATTTGTGTAATTGTGTGAGTATCTCTACCTTTTGGCTATGATGGAATCATAAAAATCCCATGTGTTGTTGAGGACTCAAAATGTTTGAGAAATGGTACGCCTCTTCGATGTACTGATGCATTGAGTTAGGCGAAAACAGAGTAATGTCAGGGGAGAGAACGGTGAAGAAACTGCGCCTGTCGAGAGCCTTGACCGTACCTGAAACTACTAGTGTCAAAGAAGCATGCCAGCGGATGGCTGCAAGAAGAGTTGATGCACTATTGCTAACTGATTCGAATGCATTGTTGTGTGGAATCCTCACGGACAAGGTACCAACAAATCTACCTATGAAACTCATTGCTTAATTCCGCGTGATTTTTATGATGACACGATGTTGTTTTGATCTGAATGAAGGATATAGCTACAAGAGTTGTTGCTTGTGAGCTCAATCTGGATAAAACGCCTGTTTCCAAGGTCATGACTAGGAAACCCGTCTTCGTGCTTGATAGCCCGTTTTTCAACGCGCTATAACTGCAAGTGTACAGACCAATGCAGTGGGCAAGTAATAAATTATCGATCTCGAAGATTGCAGGATTGAAGTACAATCGAGCACTAACACATAAATACTGTACTACTATCTAGACAACCCGGTAAATGAGTTTGATTATTAATTTCCTAGACAATAACGAAAAAGCAATATTTAAATAAGAATTTATAAACTTTAATGAGAGATTAGGATTCCAGGGTAATCGACATTGAAGAGTAATCAAACAATTATTTATGCAATGCAATTCCAAGTTTAATTTCCAGAGATGTGAGTTAATCGCGAAAGTATTATCAGGTGATCCTCCTGGACTCTAAACCATAACATGGAAATAAAAGATCATGTGATTCCTCCCGGACGTACAACAGACTTTTACTCTTGATTACAACCTTAGATTTTTACAACCCTTCAAAGCGCAATTTCCTCCCGGACAATTGTTCTAATAAATCAGATTTATTTGCATCTTAATTGAAAACCTAGACCTCCCGGTTCAAAAACTATCAATTCGAATTACAATCAATGGCCAGTATCTCGTAATTAATGAAAATCCCAAATGAAATCAGAACATCAATGAAAAAGGAAAATCAATTCACATAATATATTGAATGAAACTCAACAATGGTTCAAACCCTAGAATCCACAAGAAACTTAGCCAATCATACTAAGTTCTAAGAAAACGAAGAAGTGAAGAGTCATAGACAGCAAGAACATGAAAACCAAAAACCGTAATCTTCAATCTTCAAATTCTGGACTGCTCTTCCAGTCTTCTCTGAATTCCCCTGCGATTTCTCATCTCTCTCTAAGTAAGAATTAGGTGAAGGAACCCTCTTTTCGTCCTGGGAAGTCCTATTTATACTTGGGGATCTTTAAATCTTGAAAAGATATGATTTTGCGCCTCAGATTCGTCAGAATACGTCAAAAATGCACCAAACTCGGCGACCCAGCTTCCCGATCGGCGATCACCGTCTGTGCAGTGTGGGTTGCCGAAATCACGCCGAAGCAACCTGAAAAATTTACGAACTCGGCGACCCATCTGCAAACTTGGCGTTCGCCGAGTGCATCATTGGGTCGCCGAGTTCGTGTCGTGGGATAAAATGATTTTTCCCACATCGGCGACCCATTGGCAAACTCGGCGATCGCCGAGTGCATCATTTGGGTCGCCGATTACTCCACGAATGCGAAATCGACGAGCCTTTTGGTATTTTCTGACTCCTTCCTCTTCCCGATGCAAGTCGGCATCGATTGTCCCCCAGGGTACTTGGTTAAATCTCAAAAATCAGCTCAATTGTGCATAAAATCTGCGTAAACAACCACAAACCAAACCAAACGAACCAAACGTAATATTTTCTTAAAGAATAAAGATAATGCATGAAACTATCACGTAATACGTCAATCTGAGGTCAAAAGTGAGCAAATTTGTACCAGTAAAATGCACAAAGTGAGTGTTTATCAACCCCCCAAACTTAAGCTATTGTTCGTCCTCGAACAATGAAGAGAAAAAAAAATAAAAATAGAATAAACACGAGGGGGTGCATTACTTGATCATTAGCTGTTTCAGACACAAATTGGGGTTGTAATTCCCACACCAACACTACATCACTCATCAGTTTAGTGCAAGCAAACAATTTCAATCCAGGCCTCTAAAAGTCTGCTTCTCACAAGATAGTGTATCACTCATATTTCGCTCGAATTGCAGAAAAGGCAAGTGTATACTCTCAAATTATCAGCTGCACAACTTTCCTACCATAGGCTTGCTCATCGTCTAGACTCTCTACTGACTGTGGGAGTGCTAGGACAAAGATCAAAAAGGTCTTTATCTTGGGTTCTAATGTAGGCACATTGGTGATGGGTATGAAAAATTTGGCTAAAGTGACTAATTATGTACAACCTTATAACTCCCTTCACTTCGACTATTCCTCATCTCATACCATTCGAAGGAATCAACCGACTCAAACAATAATATACTAGTAACTGAAACAAACGCATCCCATCAAACAATTTAATAGGATTCTGACTCAACAGTGCTACTAATATGAAAACTCTTGTGCATTACTTATTCACAGATGATTATGCACACTCTAACATAGATAATACCCTGCACTTCCGCAGAGAACTCGATTTTTTTTTTTATAAATATTTTTTATTTTATTTTTTTTATTTTTTATTTTGAACACAAATTACACTGACTTCTTCACCACCTACATCATTGGGTACCCTTACAATTCCATCCAAACCTCTTATCATCCGGGTTAAGAAAGAAAAGTTTTCAGGCTAAACTAGGCTAACAAAGGAGTATGTATCGGGTTAGTGTTTGGGTTCATTGTGGCTTATGAAACGACGGCCTAAGATCATTTCTAAATCCTTAACACTCTCCTATGCAGTTTTGAGCAAGAAACCAGAGCAAGTTCTAGAGATCAAGTGTACAGCGACATACTCAAAGTGAAACAAACACAGGCTCAATTCTCACAGGCTATAAGCTTATTTCAGAGGCCAAGATCAATTTCGTAACAGTCCACACCTTACCAATTTACGTGCAAGTTATCAGTGTAGGTCATACGAGAAAGAAAACGTTGTCATCATAAACTTGATCAGTAATGCAGATAAAACAGTCAAGTCGTTCCATTCCCTTCCACAATAATAATTCCCAATTACAGACCCAAAGAGTACGGAAAGTAAACAGTTACATAACAGAAGCAACTAAGAACACCTAACTGAAAGCAAGTAATGTACATTACCGAAAGTAAAGCAAATAAAATGGTTCATGACGCAGTAGTATCCAAATTAAATACAAATCAGCAGTACAATAGAGCAGATAGGAGTGAAGCAGAAAGTAAAATAGGAGAAGCACACATAGACAGATCCCATCCCCCTCCCCCAAACTTATTCGATACAAAGGAAAGAATAAGTTTGTGGGAAGAAGATCACGGAGATATGTCTGCAACCTCAATAAACCTCACTGTGGTGGGGGCCAGTTCTGCGGGAAGCGGGCCATGAATTGTCGCATCTGATCCTCCGCCTCTTGCTGGCGTCGCCATTGTTCCTTCTCCCACTGGTTGTGGCGCTGTTGTGCCACTCACCGCTCCTGCTCCTGGTCAAAGTAGCGCTGCTGCACAGTCCACTGCTCCCTCTGCTCATTCTCAAAGGATTTTCGGGCCGTCCACTCGCGCCTTTGCTCCTCCTTGAAGGAGCGGTGCTCGGTAGCATACGTCAACTGGGCGGAAGATAAGGCCTGGAGCTGCGTGCTCCAATTCGACCATTGCCTCTCAAGTGCGTTGAGGCGCTGCTCAACTTCCGCCTGAGGATAGCGATGCTCATAGCAGGTCGAGGTCCCCCCCGGTCCTGCCGGGACGATCCGCCTGTCTCCAAATGGCGAGGCTGCTCCTCGTGCTGCTCACGATCAGTCTCCGACCCACTGGCTACAACTTTCTCATGATGTGGCTCCTCAAACTGGGGGTTGGGGTTCTGCCGTCGGGCCTCCTCAGCAGCGTGAACGGCCTCTATATGTGCCAATGTGTCCAGTTTCCTGTTGTTGCGATACTGCCGAAGCCCTACATTAGTGAGCTCGGGGTTCGACAGTGGGAAGAAAGGCGGGCTGCGCTGCGTGGACATGTATGGGGGGTGTGCCGACTGGATAAACCGGAGATCCACCAATTTTGCTAGCGTGAGCCTCGTGATTGGCTCGGCCCGCTCCCCGTAGGTGTCAACCCCCATCGCATATAGAAGAGAAGTCCAAAGGCCTCCGATGCAAATAACCCCTCTCTGGGCCGCCGAAACCCGGTTGGACTGCATGAGAAAAAGTTGAGCAAAGTTGTGTTGCTTCTGATGCAGCATGCAATAGATAACCATCAGCTCCGTATTCCGCAAAGAGCTGTTGCCTTTCCTGGCAAGGAGTGTGTGGGCCAGGATAGATCGTACCATCCGGATAACAGGATTCCTTATCATACAGGCCTTGCATTTGCCGGATTCCCATGCGGGGCTCCCTTCTGCACAAATGTGGGGCCAGAACACCTTGCTATCGAACCCTCGTGGCTTTGTATAGCTTCCGACATTAGGGACTCCAAAGGCCCGATTTATCTCCTTAGATGTGATTGTTCTATCCTCATTTCCGGCGCGGAATGTTGCCCCGGTGGGTGCGCTCCTCCTCTCAGTGGTCATCTTGAAGGTGGAAAGAATCTCCAGAGTGTACCTCTTATACGTCGGAGCGTCCAGCTCCAGAAGAGGAAGCCAACCGATGTTTGCAAATAGCTCTTTGACATTGTCATAGAGCCCCAAGGCCCGCAATGCGTCAGAATTCGCATAACGGGTGCCTTCCACCCCGCGCTCGGCCAGTGTCTTGAACGTATTAAGTGCACCCACATCTCTGATGCCCTGTATCCCATAATGGTCTCGGTGGGTGCGGCGTCGTGGTGCCATAGAGACCTACAAAAGACTACGAAGCGTCAAACCACAAAAACATTGAATAACATGCATATAAACACAATTTTTAACTTAACCAAGGCAAGTAAAATGAATTGACACCAAAAATCCAACAAAGTAATAGTGCACTCAATTACTCCCCATGCCAATCGAAGGCGAAGAGTCCAAAAAAAAATCATCCAACTCAACAATTCAACAGCAACATCATTCTCAATGAAGTCAAGCCACAACAATAAACACCCAAGTCCCCCAAACTAGAATATAATCCGCAATTGCAAGAATAAACGTAGAAACAACATGCAAATACCAACAAAACGTACGAATGCCAAAATTATTCCCCCAAAACTGTTCATAGAAGCAATTTATTGGCATAATTCAAAGCAAAATTCAAAAACGAATGCAATGCAATAGATATAATGTAATGCAACGAATATGAGCCTGAACAACGATAATAAACATGAGAAACGATGAGAAATTACCTGAAAATCGACGAAAATTGAAAGAAAGGCGGAAAACCTAGAATTTGGGGATTTGCGACTCCTTGGGCGAATTTGGCCAATCCACTCGGATAGGACTCTTGCAAATATGATGGGTAAGTAGTGTGCAAGAGGAATTTGATGGATTTTGAGAGGTGAGGTCGAATTTTTAGATAGAAGATTCGTGTGTGGGGAGTGTTGGTAGAGAGAGTGTGACAAGTGTGAGAAAAACCGCCGAAAACTCGTTTAAAATAACGAACTCGGAGACCCAGAGACCCGATCGGCGATCGCCGAGTCCGTGGCTGGGTCGCCGAGTTTGGGTCGAAGCAAATTAAAAGAAATACAAACTCGACGACCCAACCAGCAACATCGGCGATCGCCGATGTTGATTTCGGGTCGCCAATTTTGGCCCGTACCTGCCCTTTGTTTACGTATAATTTGGCAATCCAACGTCCCGATCAGCGATCGCCGATCGTGGATGTTGGGTCGCCGATTTCGTATTCCGCGGCATTTTTTCGCATTTTGATCTCCTTTCCTGCACCCAAAGAACTCAACAACCAAAAGTGAACGTAAACTGTGGAACATGGAGTAAACCAACTCAAAATAACAGTAAAACAAAGTAATTAACACCCATACTGACTCCAAATTGAACAAAATTGAATAACAAGATCAAAGATAGGTTGGGTTGCCTCCCAACAAGCGCTTTATTTACTGTCTGTAGCTAGACAACTCAGAAAACAATTTCAAGCATTAGAGAAATAAAGATCACAGATAGTTGCCACTGATTCAGATTGCAGGTAAGTTTTCGCCATATGACCATTAACAGTGAAGTGCTTGTCATTAGGTCCTATTAAGTCTAGTGTACCATTAGCATTAACTTTTTCAATAATATAGGGACCAGACCATCTAGGCTTGAGTTTACCAGGAAATAATCGAAGTCGAGCATTAAAGACAAGTACCCGATCTCCCGAATTGAAACTGCGGCTGCGAATACGCCGGTAGTGAAACCTCTTGGCGCGCTCCTTGTACAGTTTGGAGCTCTCGTATGCCTCAGCCCGGAACTCCTCCAACTCCGTCAATTGTAGACATCGCTGTTCAGATGCAGTCTTCAAGTCCCAATTAATTTTCTTCACTGCCCAGTACGCCTTGTGCTCTAATTCCACTTGTAAGTGGCATGCCTTTCCAAACACCAATTGGTAAGGTGACATACCAATTGGGGTCTTGAATGCGGTCCTACATGCCCATAGAGCATCATCCAGACGAATGGCCCAATCTTTCCTAGAGACCACAGATTTCTCTAGGATCTGCTTTATCTCTCTATTTGCCAACTCAGCTTGCCTGTTGGCTTGGGGATGATATGGAGACGTGACTTTGTAGTGAACTCCATATTTTGCCAGTAAACTCCCCAGCCATCTATTTTTAAAATGTGACCCTCCATCACTCAGCAGTGTGCGTGGTCCTCCGAAACGGGTCAAGATGTTTTTCTGCAAGAACTTCAGCACCACATTGGAATCGTTAGTCACAGTGGGGATAGCCTCTACCCACCGGGTCACATAATCCACAGCCAAAAGGATGTACTGATATCCATGGGACTTAGGAATGGTCCTATGAAATC
Organism: Plectranthus barbatus; assembly: GCA_026898455.1. Classification (NCBI taxonomy): domain Eukaryota; kingdom Viridiplantae; phylum Streptophyta; class Magnoliopsida; order Lamiales; family Lamiaceae; genus Plectranthus; species Plectranthus barbatus. The sequence continues at coordinate 26,582 of JAPKLW010002207.1, forward strand.
AATAACCCACACATCAAATGGCTCTATCTCCAACATGAATTTCTGTGGCATCTCATCCCTCTTTGAGATGCCCCCCGTCCTCTGACACCTATCACAGCTGGCCACAAATCTCTTGCAGTCGCGATAAATAGTAGGCCAGTAAAATCCACTGGTGAGGATTTTTACGGCCGTCCTATTTGCCGCACAGTGTCCTCCGTAGGGGGATAAATGGCATTACCCCATTATTTTCTCTCGATCCTGCGCCCCAATACATGGCCAGATCACCATATCAGCGCATCGGCGGTAGAGGAATGGCTCGTCCCAGTAGTAAAATTTACAGTCATGTAGAAACTTCCTCTTCTGATGGGATGTCAGATCAGGTGGCAAGACACCTGCAACCAAAAAATTCACAAGATCCATATACCATGGATCTATTTCCTCTACAGCAAACAGCTGCTCGTCTGAAAACACCTCAGTAGTCCGGATCTTTGGGTCATCTCCCTCCACCGGATTTTCCAGTCTTGACAGGTGGTCTGCTACCACATTCTCACAGCCTCTCCGGTCTTTAATCTCCATGTCGAATTCCTGCAGCAGTAGAATTGATACACGTGCAACGTGTGCAGCAATTAAGTGCAAGCATACACTGTCAAGTAATATCTAGGAGTATCTAGAGTCGATCCCACGAGGAATGCCTTTTGTGAAGAATCGTGCACACAATCAACTACAGCAGGGGTTTAATCAATTTGTGGTTGAATCTAATCCTAATGCAAAGTAAATGACTTAACATAAACAGGGCAATATCAAATTTAAACCAACACATGAACAGGACAATATAGAAATTCAGTAATAGGAAGACAACTCAGGTTGCTGATTCTACGTGCTGGAAAGATGCTACAGCATGGATCCTGGGTTAAGTTCTAGTGCTGAATCTCTGCACTTCTCTCCAGTTCTTCCAAACTGTCGAGTTTACCAAAGATACTGACCAATCCACATATTCCTATGCTAGACTAGACAGAACTCAGCTCATAACAGAACAGATTCACAAGGCACACTAAATCCACACATTTTCCAATGGCTAGACTTAGCTCAATTCAAGGCTCTCTCCTAGACATGCTTTTCCAAACATGAAAAGAAATGTATCTTAACAAAGTTGGCCAGACAGAGCAAGATAAGAATGAAAAACACCCAGAACTGATAGATTAACAAAGAATCCAAACCATAACACCAATCCAACAGGAGATCAACAACCCAAGTCTAATGTATTTAGCTCATAACTGGAAATAGACAAAACATAACTGAAATATCTTCAAAACTAAACATATTAAATGGTTTAAAACAGCAAACAGTGGTAGCTGGGGATGAATTCCTTCAATCCCTCGATGATGTCCTCAGGATTCCTCCTTCGGCCACACCTAGCTCCTTTCCACAGTGATCTCTTTTCCTTACTCTCCAAGACTGTAGTATTGCTCTCTAAAAACCACGCACCACCAAATGAGCTGATTCTTTCCTTTTATACCTGTGGCCCCAATTTCTAGAAGAATATCTTCTAGGTTTCCACAATAAAGGCTGTGCTTCCTTAATTATCCTTGCCCATGTGGCAACAAATTCAGGTGATCACACTTTCCAGCTCAGCCAAGCAGCATCATGCCCTGTCAGCATTTAGAAATTGGCCATTTTCTCCATTTTTCTCTCTCCCCGACTTTCTCTCTCTAGAATGATTAGCATGCCACAGCATGGCTTCAGCATCTTGCTCAGCATGCCCGCTTTTGCAACCTTTTTAACTCCTTGCAATTTCCTATACTTTTCTCATTAAAATCATGTCATAAGAGAGCAATTTACCATCATGGATCATTGGACAACAGATATGCATAAACATGCTTATTCAATCCTAGAAATGGATATAAACACAACTCAAAGGACTCAAAGTTATTAAAATAGAGGTATAAATATAACTCTCAAAGGAGAGTTATCAAGAATCCACCAGATCAGCCTCGGCTTCGCCTCCTTCTTCGCGAATATATATCGGATCGCAGCATGATCCGTGTACACCACCGTTTTTGCCCCAACCAGGTATGCCTCGAATTTGTCAAATGCGAAGACCACAGCCAGTAGCTCTTTCTCAGTGGTAGTGTAGTTCACTTGAGCTTCATCCAAGGTCTTGCTGGCATAGTGAATTACTCTAAAAATCTTGTTCCTTGTCTGCCCCAGAGCGGCTCCAACTGCTGAATCACTGGCATCGCACATCAAGACGAAGGGCTCTGACCAGTCTCGTGAAATGAGAACTGGAGCGGTTGTCAGAGCCAACTTCAGTTTCTCGAAAGCCTGCAAACAATTTTCATCAAAAGCAAACTTGGCATCTTTTACAAGTAAAGCACTAAGAGGTTTAGAGATTTTCGAAAATTCCCTGATAAACCTCCGGTAGAAGCCTGCATGCCCCAGAAAGCTTCTTACTGACTTCTCATTGGTGGGCGGTGGTAGCTTTGAAATCGCCACAATTTCGGCTCGATCGACCTCTAAATCTACAGCAGAAACCTTATGGCCAAGTACAATACCCTCTCTTACCATAAAATGGCATTTTTCCCAATTTAAAACAAGGTTAGTTTCTTGGCAGCGCTGCAAAACAGTGGTCAGGTTTTCCAAACAGTTATCATATGAATGACCAAACACTGAAAAATCATCCATAAAAACTTCCATGATATTTTCTACAAGCCCACTAAAAATAGACATCATGCATCTTTGAAATGTAGCAGGAGCATTACATAAACCAAAAGACATGCGTCTGTAAGCAAATATACCATATGGACATGTAAAGGCAGATTTATGCTGGTCTTCTGGGGCTATCGCTATTTGGTTATATCCAGAATAACCATCTAAAAAATAGTAATATTCATATCCCCCTAGCCTATCCAGCATCTGATCAATGAAAGGTAAGGGAAAATGGTCCTTACGTGTGGCACTGTTAAGTGCTCTGTAGTCGATGCACATCCTCTAGCCTGTGACAGGCCTGTGAGCAATCTCCTGACCATTCTCGTCCTTAATGACAGTCTTTCCCCCTTTTTTGGCCACCACTTGGGTGGGGCTTACCCATTCACTGTCTGAAATGGCATATATCATGCCAGCATCCAAAAGTTTCATCACTTCCTTTCGCACCACTTCCTGCATAATCGGACTTAAAATAAATAATTGAGTAGAGAGTGGAGAAAAAAACTTGAAGTACAAGATTTTATTGAGTAAAATATTGCATTTTTTCATATATCAAAGTTAATTTTTTTAAAAAATTATTAACTGTGTAAATGTCTTAGATCTTAAAAATGTATACGAAGTCAACTAAGGCTTTTACAAAATAGAGTGAAATTTATTAATAACACATTAATTGTAGATTTTTTTTTCATCTGAGAAAATTATTTGTTGGATATTAACCCGTTCTCATCATCCTTTATAGATAGGCAACAAAAGGGGTAAATGTGGTTGGACATTTCTTTTAACATCCAAATAAATCTAAATATTGTTCATTAAAAACACCTTGTGTATTGACAATCACAATATATTTACTTTAAACCCTCTAAAATAGTATAACTCTTATACTTATCCTTTCGTTGAAAAGTTAATTATATATGATTTTTATACATTAATTGAAAGTGTATAGGATGGTAAATGAGTAGAGTTACGTGTAATTCATTCACTTATTCACCACACATTTTCAAATTTGGTGGCAGCATGCTAGACTCGTTGAAAAAAATCGTGTTAAAATATTATGTCATTTATAGTTAGTTGTGTAATGGTGCCAAATAGGTTGAATACCTCGTTTAATGACTTTCATCTACGTGTTATAAGTTTTATTATTGAAATCTAAGCCACGTTTAATGACTTTCATTGTTTGTATTGAATGAATTTATTTGTTGTCATGTGTTCATTATTTCTCAATAATTGAAAATACATTAATATATTTCCCAAAATATGATCGTATATTACTTAAAAATATTATAATATATTTTCTCATTATTATCAATGTAAAAGTTTGTTTACATTTTGAATAATTTATCTCATAAAAAACTATTCATAGCAATAGCGCAAAATTTTGTTTAGATCTATCTTGTAATACCCCATGTATAAATTGGATCTCATATAAGCTAACTGGAATTTATGAAATTAGAATTCCTTGATTTAGAAATTATTTGAAGTTATTTATGTTAATTTGAGGGATTAATATATGTTAACGAGCTTGATATTGCTTATTATTGAGGAAAGTATCAAGAATTTAGTGGAATATTAATTGTTGGAGATTGGAATTTTGGAGATATATGCATGAGAAATTGGAAGTATTATGGTGGGAATTGAAATGTTATATTTTGGAGATTTAAAATTTTGGAATATTATGTTGGAATTTGGGGAATTATTGGAAATTATGTTTAATTACATAACTAAATATATGCAATACATATATATATATATATATATATATGTATAATGTGGAAAATTATGTATTATATACATAATTATATAAGGTTTATAATATATGATTTCTACCTTATAATATAAAGTTTAGAGAGAGAAAGAGCCAAAACACTCCCACCCAAACCCCAAAATCCGTCACCTTCCGACGAATTTTTCGGCCAACTCCGGTGACCGACCGGCAAATCAACTCCACCACCTGATAGCTTTCGTCTCAAGCTTCGATTTGAGTACTCGTGGGCTCCAAGAGGACGAGAAACGAGGAAGATATTGAAGAGAGAAGTTGAGGTGGGTCTGTGGTATGAATTTGAAATGTTTGGATTTATATCTTGTTTTTCCGGCCAAATTTCGGCGTTTTAACCTTAGATTCGTACTCCCCATCTTGTAGGGATCGTTCGCACGTCGAGAAATTCCATTTGGACGCCGGAAATTGCCAGCGCCGCCGTGTGTGGAGGAGCTCTGGCGAGGTAATTTCATGTCCCCATTTTTCCTCGTAAATTCCTGTTTCATGGTCATAATCATGTTCTTGGTGGTCTGGGGAGCCCGAATATATGATTGCATGTGTAATCGGGGTTGTGAGGAGCGAGAAATGGCGAGTTGCAGGTTTGTCTCCGGCGAAGCTCGCGGAGAAGACAAGCTGTGTCGATCTGGTCGAAATGGTGGAGTCGACAGCTTGTGTCGATCGACAGAGATTTTGTTGATCGACACAGCTGGTTGAGATAGGTGTTACGAGTGAGGTGTGTTGATCGACACAAGGCTATGTCGACCGACACAAGGCTAGTCGACAGGGCTGTGTCGACTGGATGAGCCTGTGTCGACCAAGGGGTGTGTCGACCGACACAGACCCCTGTCGGTCGGCACAGAGGCATGTTCAATAGTATTCTTTTGCGATTCTTATCCAGTCCTAATTCCTTTCGAGTCCTGTTTGTTTACGATTAAGATGTATTGTCCTAGATTTATCGCACTGACTTGAGAACCCTATTTGATTGTAGGAGTTTGAACGCAAGGACTATCGAGCTCAATCTAGCAAGAAACATCTAAACAAAAGCTGAGAACGAGGTGGGAAACTATTTCCATATAAAATCAAATGTGTGTTTTCCTTTTCAAAATGTGTTAAAACTGCTTTGTTTTGAATCGAGATTGCTATGCTTGTTTTTTTGTGCTATTATATCTGTCCTCTGTTGAATGTTATCAACAGAGAGGTATTAATAAGACAAGAACCATGTACTACTAGTACATGCGCTACCCTTATTAACTGTTAACGGGTGAAATGGTAGTGACCTTAAACCCGAGAAGGATTGTAATTGGTGAAATGGTAGTGACCTTAAACCCTGTGGGAGGTGATTGATGAATTATAATACGATCGGGTCTCGAAGTGTAAACCGAGACTAGTGCACTTAGATGATAGTGAGTTGAATGTTTAATCATTCCTAACTAGTCATCGTAACTTGGAAGTAGGCCAGCTTCCAGTTACAAAACAATAACAGATATAATAACATATTTAATTGCGCACCAAAATAAAATGTTTTAGATAGCACGGTTTCGTTCAACAAAACCCCGTGTCTATATGTGTGAGTTGCATAGCATTTCTCTTATATAAATGTATGTTTTCGGGCATGTTTCTCATTGGGTACGTAAGTACTCAGCCCCTCGCGTTATTTCTAAAACTTGCAGGTTAAGCAGCAAGGATCGGAGTCGCGGGGTGTAAGCTGGTGAAGTGAAAGCGTTTTTGAGAAGTTAAATAGATCCTGTGACATGTATCCTCATATACATGTCACCATCACGCTACACACACTGCTGCACCACTCTCTGAAATTTCCTTCCCTTTTGAATTGCTAAATATTTGATCTTTGTTATTAAATTGACTCGAAGTACAATTTTTACTGTTTTATTTTCTTCTCATTTAATATGAAGTCTTCCTCTTTAAATTCTTGAGAATGTGTTTAATAAAACCTGAAACATCAATGTAACGTGGCCCTAAATTGGGAAGGTCAGTTGGGGCATTACATATTTTTTTTACAAAATCAATTCACCAGTAAAATAATATTCCAAAATTAATGGATCATTTAAATTCAAAATATCTACTAAATTTAACTCATCCTTAATTATATCAATGAATTCAATTTCGAAATATTGAGTTGCAAGGAATAAGTCAACTGGTCTTCTTCAATTATTTACTGAAAATGATATCGGACAATGTACAAAAAATTCCATCTCTTTCACTTTTATATTAATTTATATATTATATCACAGATTTAAATGAAAATAGAATCATCAATTTATAAAAACACGTTTTATTTCAATTTATCTTCGACTAGTAAAGCATTCATGTTAAGGTTTCATTAATAAATCAATTATTTGATTGATTTTAAAGATAATTTCATATTGTAGATGATAAGGTTTTTTGAAATGAAAGGAGTTTTGATTTAATCATTTTGTTATAATTTCTCAGTTTATTGGAAATATAACAAAAGAAAAATGAAAAACTAATATTTGTAATATATTTGTATATGATCAATATTATGAGTAATATTATATAATATTTATAATAAATTAATAAAAAAATATTAATGATATATATATATAGAGGCTTAATCAAGTGAGAATAAAGAATATGAGAATACTACATTATATCCTCGCTATACTTCATTTTAACATCAAAATAGATTAAAAAATATTATTATTTTAAACTGTAATAATTTTTCTCAAAATTCCACTATTAGCCAATATCATTATTCGAAATAATAAAAATTCTATTGAATTCAAAATATGAGTGAAATTAGTTTTATTTATAATTGTAATGAGAAATCTGAAACTACGTAAACAATAAATGAATAATGAACAAAAACTAAATAAATTGATAAGGATTAAAAAGATTTGTTCGAAGAATGATAAATGATTTTACATATAATGATTATTCTTAGCTATAATAATGATTTTCTTTAAACCAAAAGAACTGTCAACCAAAATACAGGTTGTGAATCTGTGATATTTGTTATTCCCAATAATTAAATTAAAATTTTATAATGAAGTCAAAATATGAGTGTATTGATTCTTATTTAATAATTAAAATGAGAAAACTAAAATTATGTAAACAATAAATGAATAATAAACAAAAACCAAGTAAATTGAATAATGACTGAAAAATTTGAGCAGACAATGATAATCTTATTCATATATAATGATAATACTTGGCTATAATCATGGATCTTTTTACGCTAAATAATCATTAACTAGAACACAGGGTGTGATATTTATTATTTGTAATAATAAAATTTATAATAAATTCAAAATATGAGTGTAATGAGTCTTATTTAAAACTAAAATGAGAAAATTGAAATTATTTAAACAATAACTCAATTATAAACAAAACCAAGCATATTTAGAAAATTCGTGTGAGGCTAAGTAATAAAACTTGGCTAAAAAAATAAGAAAGAATAAATTCATGTAAAAAAATATTTAAAAAGATATTACGCAAGAATTAAGGAAACCTCCATATATTATTGAAACTGCCATATACAAAATATTTAGTATGTAACCGACGAAAACAATGTCCCTAATTTGCCCATGGGTAAGTTTATTTTTTTGAAAAAAAAAATGACACGTGTCATCAAATTGCCCGTTAGATTAAATAAATTAAAGGTTGGAAAGTAAGTCATAGTTCATTCATGATATTTAGTTCAGAAATGAATACAACTCTCTCTCTCTCTATATATATATATATATATATATATATATATATATATATTGCATAGTGACAAACTAGATGAATGATATAATATTATATTTATACAATATAAACAATATAATATCTCATATATTTATATATTGTTGAAGTTCAATTTAATTTAAATACATGGACTCTCTAATGGTGTCTAGGATCGATGTCGTGAACATCTTCTACTTATAGAGGGGGTCATGTGATATTCGGGGATGGTCGTGCCGTAATATAGCACAAAAGTAGGTGGGGAGAACCGTGCAAGGATCTCGGTCTTGGTCATATCAGCAGAGAATTGTGAGTCAACGTAGCTATTGCGTGCGATAGCCGTCTTGGGTGCTGAGCCTCAATGATACTGGTCATGATCGTCTCGAGTAGATTCACCATCTGCTCAAGCTGTCTTTTTCTCTCGGTTACAGTATGTGTGGCCGTGTTTGGACTCCGTCTCGATCTGTTCATCTTGGCATTTTGGGCCAGCATTCCGGTTGAAGTAAATGTGATGATTTCTCAGAGTAAATTATGCACCTTGATTCGAGTTGGGTTGGAGTGATTATTTGAACAACGTCTCTCAGCTTGCTTGTGCAATTATAATAATCTCCTTTGAAATAATAGGGGGTCTCTTTTTATAGGCAAAAGGAGATAACCCCACTACATTATATTGGGCCTAAACTAATCATAGTGAAATACTCGACCCTTTCGTCTTTTCTTCAACGGATCGTCAATTGTTTGCTCGACTTCAATAATCACGAAATTGACTAGGAATGACAAGGTAATAAGACCGATGCATGCTTCTTGTTGGGCTTGACTTGGGCCTGTGATCCCACCAAGAAGATGTTTGGGCCAATTACGTTTGGCGGGCTCCATAGGCTAATCCAATGGATTGGGTCGCCACTCGCTAGGGCCTGACCCCAACATATACTATATAAATCTATATTAATTTATATTACATATGTTATCATATAATTTTATATTTTACATATTAAAAAAACTCATATTGTTTGTTTATAAACTATATTTTGAAATAATATTACTTTAATAAAAAAAATTAAACTTCTCACGCATCGCGTGGGTGCAATACAAGTTCCTGAGAAAAGTTTCTTCAACTAAATTTCATCAACTCGTGAATTAAACCTTTTATTGCTTTCTTTAATTTTCTGCTCCCAAATCCAAAACCCACCTATTTACTTTGCTTTAGTTTTTATTTTATTTTATTTTAGAAATTGCAATAACAACGTTTCTCTGTGGATTCGACCTTAATTACTGCTCTACAAGTTATTTATTTTAGGAGGATTATTTTTGAGACGTCTCGACGTCTTAACAACGGATTTTTTGGGAAGGGTACCCGTTCATAAACTATTACTTAAAATAATATTAAGATATTATTTGTAATAATAAACTTTCAAATTACAAATCTTCTTAGTCTAAGTTGCACCCTAGGATCCAAATATAATATTTTTTATTAAAATACTTGATATTATTGCACTTATATAATTATGAATCTTATTTAAACATATATAAAATTTATATATAAATAATAATAGTACTAAGACAATAACTAGTTAACTACTAAATAATAATAATAATAATTATTATTATTATAATAATAATAATAAATATATTAAAAGTTATGAACACAAATTGGACACCAAGTTCATGACCAATATATAAAATATAGAAACTTAACAAGAAATAGTAATGGCATGATGACTCATCCACTAAAATAAATAATTCATTATACCTATGCCAATGAATTATTAAATGAACCATAAATGAGATGGAGTGTGGTTAACATCCATCCGACTACACGGATTCATTAAAAAGCATTTAATTCCGCTTCATTCTTGAGTGAGTTGGCATGCATAGTCATCTTATCTAGTGAACTAATTAACTAGAGCATATAGTATCGAGTCAATGCATTAAAAATTATGGAACAAAAAATGCGTAGTGAATCTATATATCTTTAAATATAAGCAATGAGATTTCACTGGTGAAATTCCATGTAGGAGTCTTTCATCATTTTCTTTTGTTTGTCGAAATGATCCATCATAATAATAACCATCGATCATATTAATGATACATTCGAATTTTGAAAATATAAATTATTTATGATATACTATACTTGAATTAATATTTATTATAAACAATATATATTTTAAAAAATATAAAGTCAGATTATGAAATGATAATTTATAATGAATTAGAAATTGAAAACGAATTGCTAAAAATTGTTATATTGGGTGTGATCAACTTTGAACTTAAAGAATAAAATTAAACTATAATAAATCTGACTTAAACTAAATAATTGAGTAGAGAGTGGAGAAAAAGACTTGAAGTAAATGATTTTATTGAGTTAAATATTGCACGTGTGTAAATGTCTTAGATCTTAAAAACGTATACGAAGTCAACAAAGGTTGTTACAAATTAGAGTGAAATTTATTAATGACACATTAATTGTAGATTTTTTTTTTTTTCATTTGAGTAAATTATTTGTTGGTTGTTAACCCGTCCTCGTCATCCTTTACACATAGGCAGCGAAAGGGAGAAATGTGGTTGGTGGTCACACACCACATTTCATTTCCTATAACATCCAAATAAATCTAAATATTGTTCATTCGAAACACCTTGTGTATCAATAATCACAATATATTTACATTAAACCCTCTAAAATAGTATAAATATTATACTTTTCCTTTCGTTGAAAAGTTAATTATATTTGATTTTTATATATAAATTGAATGTGTTTAGGGCGGTAAATGAGTAGAGTTAGTAGAGTTACGTGTAATTCATTCACTTATTCACCAAACATTTTCAAATTTGGTGGCAGCATGCTAGACTCATAGATAAAAACCGTGTTAAAATATTATGTCATTTGTAGATGTGTAATGGTGTCAAGTAGGTCGAATACCTAGAGTACTGAGAGCTGGAAGTTTTGGAAAATGCTAAGTACATTAAGGCAAATATAGGCAATTTCGCTGAACAGTGGTCACTTTGTATAACCGATTAAAAATACTTTTAAAATGATTATTTTGGACTTCATCTTTTTGTGATATAAACTAGACGCTTCAAATGATAAATTCCAATTGGTGGTTTTATAGCAGGCGTGCTCACCAAAATTTGACACAAAAATTTGTTGCAAGAAAATAGTTTTACTGGAAAAAGAGTTGAAGTTTTTTGATTTCTCAGAAATTCACCGTAATTGATATGGTCTTGAAATTCGGCAGAAATATTCCATAATATGTCTCATTTCTTAGGGATAATCCATGAAGGTTAACAAAAATGGCAAACATTTTTTCAAACCAAGTTTTTGTGCTACGACACAGATATGGCACTCGATTTTGAAACTGGCATAACTTTCAAAGTACCTTGCCAAAAAAGCTCATCTCGGTGGTAAAATGCACCTAGCACAATCTAGTTTAACATACTAGAGCATATAGTCTCGAGTCAATGCATTAAAAATAATGAAACAAAAAATGTTTAGTGAATCAAAATATATCTTTTAATATAAGCAATGAGATTTCACTAGTGAAATTTCATGTAAGAGACTTTTTGTTTGTCGAAATGATCCATCATAATAGTAATCATCGATCATATTAATGATATATTCGAATTTTGAAAGTATAAATTATTTATGATATACTAGGGATGTCAATCGGGCTGACCCATCGGGTTTCGGGCTAACCCTATCATGCTGCGGGCTATTTGGTCCGGGTTGAATCGGGCTGAATTTTTATCGGGCTAAAAATTCTTGAACCTAACCCTAACCCACCGATTTTCGGGCTGACCCGTCGGGTTGGCAAGATTTACGAGTTTATTTTTGTAAATATTTTCTTAAAATATTTTAACAACCCCGAAAACAAAAAAAAAAAAAATGATGAACCAACATAAATAAAATACATCAAACAACAATCTCTTCGCAAAAAAATAGTGATAAGTGGATAAAAAGGTTGTCCAATCATAATTTGAAAAGAAAAAAAACACCAATCCTTACATACCAACTAAATTAAGTAATAGAAGTACATTCTTCAACATATAAAATGATAAAATAGGGATTATAAAATTAAATATAGCTTTCACTTGGGTGAACATAACAACGAGAGGCTAAATGTGCTTGAAAGGAAGAAATGAGTAGGTACGCTAATTAGGAGAGTGACAAGTGGAAGAAAATGAAAGAGGAAGAAATGAGGAATTTTTCGATTTGAGGGTAATGGATTACGTTATTGGGAGAGATAGATGAGATTTTGTGTAATGGAAAATTAGGTCTAGGGAATTTGGTGTATAATTAATGGGTATAGTAGGATATAAATAATATTAGAAATAATGAATAAATATTATATATATATATATATAATATTAAATAATGCCGGACCTACGGGCCGACCCGCAACCCACCGGGCTCAGTCCATTTGGGCCGCCAACCCGTCGGGTTCAACCCGTTCGGTTAAAAATAATTTCAGGTTGAAAATTTTTTACACTAACCCACATTTTAGCCCATTGGTTTCGGGCTTTATTGACATCCCTATGATATACTATACTTGAATTAATATTAATTATAAATAAAATATATAAATTTTAAAAAATATAAATGTTGCGCCCCCAACCGGGCCTATGCGACAGACCCTCGTGCGAATAAAGCATGCTAAGGGTTTTTGTAGTTTTAAAAATAGCTTACCATCATTTAATAAATAGCGGAAGCAACATACATAATTCTTTTGACAAGAACTCGAATTCATCGTTTAAAAAAAAGATTTGGAAAACAACAATTGAATACTAGACATAGCGGATACAATTAAAAAATGAAATTAATCATGAAAACGTGGAAAGTAATGAATAGCATTTGAGTTGAAATAATGACCTCCACACGGGTCTAACTCCAAGTACGACTGGGAACAACAAATTGCATACACATATGTTTTAAACTACAACATGCGGGTGCTATGTGTGATGACATAGTCCCTTAGCTCAAATACCAGATAATAATTCAAATCAATTTAATCGCCAAGGAAACATGCGATATGGGTCCAAATAGATCGTTCCATGATAGGTTCAAATATCAAAAGTAATTCTAGCAGGCTTAGAATAAGTTTTCAAACCCAAATGGAATTCATGTAATTCAAATATATATGTCAAAAGCTACTGTTAAACAAACTAAAGGGGAATGGTTGAAATAGCGCAAAAGATTACATTGAAAACAAGGTTACATTCTGATAATTAGTGAATCAAAACATTATTTTGCTCAATTGTAAACTTGTATTTCAACTCAATAAATAGAGTACAAAGGATTTAAAAATAGGGAAACAAATAAACGTAAATATCAACCAAGATATGGAGATATCTTCTAAAACTAGGATAAGGAAAATATCTTCTAATATCCCCCCTCAAGCGAGAGTCGATGGTTTCCGACACGAAGCTTGCTCCGGAAAAACTCAAACAATGGACGAGCCAGATTCTTTGTAAACATATCGGCCAGTTGGAGATGTGACGGAATGAACTGCGTGATTAATTTTCCAGCCTGCACAAGCTCACAAACAAAATGGAAGTCAATATCAATATGTTTCGCACGTTTGTGGGAGATCAGATTTTGAGTGAGAAACAACGTGCTGGTGTTGTCACAGAATAGACGAGGAGGCAAAGTAAGAGACACGCCTAGCTCATGTAGAAGAGATGATAACCAAACAACTTCCGCAGAGGTATTCCCAAGAGCTCGATATTCAGACTCACAGCTAGAATGAGCAACGGTAGGTTATTTCTTGGCACTCCAAGAAACCAAATTTCCAGCCAGAAAAATTGAATACCCGTAGGTGGACCAGCGAGTATCGGCGCAGTGCACCCAATCAGCATCGGAGTAGGCAATAACATCACAAGCAGAACCACGAGTAAAAGAAATTCCATGGTCAGTCGTGCCCTTAACACAACGAAGGATCCTCTTCACGGCTTGAAAGTCACTACAAAAAAAATTGCATTTTTGCGAAGGAAAAATCCATCGCAAAATGCTATTTTGCAACGGATTGGCGATGGGTTTTGTCCATTGCAAAAATGTTTGTCGCAAAGTAATTTGCGATCAAAAATTGAGTTCATCGCAATATTTTGCGACGAAATTTTTCTTAGCTAAAATTTGTGACGGAAAATTCCGTCGCTAATTTATTTTCTTCAAAAAATAATTTTTGAGCTTTTTTGGACAAGTCTTGAACCGTTCGGTCCAACCATCAAATTTTGTGGCCTGCATCCAAGGGGATTCGAACTCGGCACCTCCCGCACGCGTGTTGGGCATGTTACCATTGAACCAAATACTAATCTCAATCATTTTACGTTCTAAAAAATATACATATAAAAAAAGGAAAGAACTTCGCGACGGAATATTCTGTCGCTAAATTTTAGCGACGAAAAATTTATTCCGTCACAATTTCATTGTTAGTCTGTCGCTAAATCGCGACACATTTTTTTCTATGGCTAATTCGTCACAAATTTTGAATTTTCTTGATGTGAGTGATCGATACTTGGAGCTTGCAAGAATTGACTGACAGTGTTAACAGCATGTGAAAGATCCGGTCCGGTGAACGTAAGATATTGGAGAGCACCAACTAACGAACGAAAGTGAGTGATGTCTGAATAAGGTGGACCGTCGGCGGTGAGAGAAACCCCAGCAGCTAACGGAGTAGAGACGGGTTTACTATCAAGAAGATTCGACCGCTTAAGAATGTCTTGCGCATATTTTGATTGACAAACAAACAAACCAGATGCAGTGTAATTTACTTCAAGCCCCAAGAAATAATTAAGCTTCCCAAGATCCTTGTTAGCAAACTCAGAATGAAGTCAAGAAATAAAATGGGAAATAAACACGGTATTATTTCCTGTAAAATAATGTCATCTACGTAAATAATAAGATATAATACGATGGTGCCATGAGTATAGATAAAGAGAGATGTGTCAGCGCAGCTAGAGATAAAATCCATTCGAGTGAGAAAGTCACTCAAGCACTGGAATCAAGCTCGTGGTACTTGTTGTAACCCGTAAAGAGCTTTAGAGAGACGACAAACATGATTTGGAAATTTAGGATCCACGTATCCTAGTGGTTGTTCCATGTATACTGGCGTATGTAGAATGCCATTTAAGAAGGCATTCTTAACGTCTAGCTGATGAAAGGATCAATTTTGATGAGTAGCGAGGGATTGTGCTGTCATATCTTTTTAGGAATTTGAGAGCACGAGACAAGAAGTATTCAAAGCTCTCAACAACCGTAGTATCCCCCTCTTGAATATCTAACACTACATTGAAGAGATTCCTTGACTTTGCTCAAGAATCTAATCATTGGGATACCTTCCATCCCATGAAGCATCCAGCAGTCACATCTCTGAAAAGAGATTAACTATCACGGGCTGTTGCCGAAAACCCCAGGAAAGTTCAGTAGAGAACTATAAAGCTTCCATTGCAGCAGAGGATAAATTTTACGAAGGTTCGCCCTTGACTTAGCCGAGGCTGCAGCTGCTAAAATAGTGAAGTAATGGAGGATAGCTTTGTAGTGGCCGACTCGAAAGTTCACTGCCTACTACAAGTGTTCGGCGAATCCTTGTATTTCACATATCCTTTTTGTAGAATTCTCAATGATACGACTGAGGATTGGACGTAGATCTTTAAGATCGAACCACTATAAATATTGTGTCTTGTTTACTGTTTTATTGCTTACTGTTTTGATTTGAAACCGAGCAACCCATGTTGCTAGAGTATAACTGAAACAAACTTAAGACCAACCTCGAGCTAAACATATTTGAGAAGAACTAAGTGTGCAAGAGAACGTTTATTATTCCGCTGCATTTGTTTAAGCTGTTCTTTCGTGCTTTTACAACGACTCTGATTAGGGACCAACAAGTGGTATCAGAGCCAGAGGTCGTAAGACTGACTGCTTCTGAATCGCTTTAAGACCAGATCTATATTTTCCTTGCACTGTTCTTCTATTTGTTTAGCTCAGGAACTTAAAGCTTGTCAAGATGAACCATACTTTGCCAAAGTATACCAAGGAGAAGTTCAACTCATGGCAGAAGCTTGCCACCATCCAGCTCTAAATTATACATCCAGAGATGGTGGATGTTCTCACCAAAGGTCCCATCAGGATCATGAAAGTCAATCCCTTCATCGGACCAGCATTGCACAACACATACTACCGGACTAAATGTATAAGAGAAATCAAACCCTAAAATCTGTGTAAACCTTGAGCCACTAAACGTGCTTTGTGGCGGTCGATCCTTCCATCAGATAAAAACTTAGTCCAAAAAACCCATTTGGAATGAACAACGTTAGCTCCCGGAGGGCGAAGAACTAGAGTCTATGTGTTATTTGAAAATAGTGCACGCATTTCTTCCTCCATCGCAGCAATCCAATTTGGGTGTTTTGCGGCAGATTTGAAGCCACGAGGATTGGAGTGTGCAAGAAGAGCCTGCTACAAGGTTGTGTTCGAGTAATCAGCAATATGCTGAGGCTTGAATATCCCTACTTTTGCACGATTAGTCATGGATGGGTATTGAGTGGTGCAGCAGCCGGCGGAGCAGGTTTTTCTTGTGCGAGATCTTGCGGCGGATTATTCTGGGCAATAGCGTGCGGTGAAGCAGGTGGAGCATCATCAGGGGATCACAAAGTAAGCATATAGAAGACGAGCAGGGAAGAGGTGCAGCCGAGGAATGATCGTCACAACCACACTGCTCAACAGGTTCTTGAAAAACTAAAATATCGAGAGTAGAAGAATTAACGTTGGATAAGGATTTTATGGCAGGAAGAATAACTCGTCAGATTTAGTGTGCCGCGTGATGTAGATGCGAGATGAAACGGGATCAAGGCAGCAAAATCCTTTGTGATTAGGAGAATATCCAATAAATATGCAAGGGTTGCTGCGCTGAGAGAATTTCGTATTTGCATAGTCACGAAGACATGGCCAAACTCGACATCCGAAGGGGTGAGAATTTGCATAATTCGGAGAAACTCCAAATAGGCATTCAAATGGAGAAATACCATCTAGAACTGAGGAGGGTAGACGATTAATGGTGTAAACCGCAACATTGAATGTGTCTACCCAAAAAGAGAGCGGAAGACGTGCATGGAATAACATGGCGAGACCAGTTTCAGTAATGTGGTGATGTTTACGTTCGGCTCTTCCATTTTCAGTATATAGCTGCAACTTTTTCCTAAAAATATTGCAAGATTATAAAAATTTACTAAAATAAAAAATGCAACAGCTAGGAACCAAATAAATAAGACAATCAAATTACTAGAAAATTAAAATGTGGATAAAAACTAACAATTCAGCAAACTGAAATAAATAAAACAACGATGTCCTATATAAAAAAAGGAAATGCAGAGTGCTAACTATAAAAAAAAATATTGATACAAAAAAAGTTCTAAACACCATTAGTGCTCCCAACACCTTTAACTTTGTCACAGTTTTGTGAATCATGGTTTGCCATTTTCTTGTACTTTCGACATAATCTCATAGGTTTCCTAATCATCCTCTCAGCTTTCTCCTTATGAGACATAATACGGCTCCCACTGCCTTTAGTCTTCACAACATCAGGTGGGTGAACATCCACAGACTCCGGGAGTTCAGCCCCATAATTCTGAAACATTTGCCTCTTATCGCCAACCGAATTACACTGATCTTCACCCGAGATATTCTTCCCTGCAATATCAATAGAATCAAGAAAATTTGATAGCTTGCTAACATCACCATCAAACTTCTGCAATCATCCATACATTGAAGAAGTAATCCGGTTCGTCAACCTCTTGTTTTGATCAATATTTTCAAAATGCTCAAGACTTTCAGATTCCAACAACTGAACATTATTGGTCAAATGTGCCTTCTTCCATCTATCAATTAAATACTTTTCTCGGATGCAAGGCACAAACTTATTCTTCAACACAAAAAGATATGACAGCACAATATACCCAACCTTTCTAATAACTTGCACGAGCATGTGTAATCCGACAAAACTCCATCATACACAACAACATAACCATCATTCAAATCATCAACTATCCTATATGTCTCTTTTCCACCACTAACATGTCTATCAAGAAGTGCAACTCTATCCAATGCATCTTTAATCTCTTTTAGAACCCTTCCACAAAATTTTGCAGAATGCACTCGGGCAGCATGTTTCTCAAGCTCAAGATCAGTACACAAAGACGGAAAAAATGATTTATCTAAATAATTCAATTTCGCATTCTGGTACCTTTGAGCATCTAATGCATTGTTGAAATGCATCCAAAATTCAAGCAAATTAGACCTCGACCTCGTGTATCTCTTATAGAAACTATTCTCACACTAGAAAATTGACGTTCTTCGAAGCAATCCACTATGGTTAAAATTCCTAAAATATGCAGGAACCCAGAAACTACGTTTCTCAAACATAGCAGTAAACCACGGATCACCGATCAAACCATACCTATGCATTATACCTTCCCAACTTGCATCGAAATAATCTGCCTCAATGAGCTCTGACCAAACACATGCATTAAGCTCCTTCTTGAAGTCTTCATTTGCCCGCAACTCTTTCGAAATCTTGTCAGCAACCTTAATAATTATGTGCCACATACACCATCTATGGCGTGTTCCATTCAAAACTCTTTCAACAGCAGCTTTCATTCCCAAATCCTGGTCCGTAATAATGAGTTTGGGCCTACGACCCATAGCATCAACAAATTTCTCAAAAAGTCAAACGAAAGATGATGCATCCTCCTTTGACAGCAAACCTGCAGCGAAGGTAACTGGTTTGCCATGGTTGTCATTTCAAGTAAATGGCGCAAAAATCATACAGTACTTGAAAAATTAGAAAAAAAATTGCAACTTATACATTAAAATACTGCTACTTTGTATATTTATTACTGTATAAAAATAAATTCATATACAAACAATGTAGTATATATATAAGCACATAAATACAAGCAGATAACTTCACAGAAAACTGAATGAAAGAATAAAATAAATTATGTAAATTACTTGTTTGTCGAGTACGTCGTGTCGAATGCCACAGAATGCCCAAAAAGCTGAAAATTTCTTCGACAAATGGGGTCACACCAAAAGAGCCTTGTTAATTTATCCTCGGAATCTACTTCGAAATGGTGTATAAAAGCATCGCATAACTCTTTCTTTCTTTTCATATAGTTAAGTAACATTTGAGCATCACACCCTTCAACATAAGCCTTCATATCTCCGAAAAAGTTACGAACCTCAAGAACCGAGCGACCAACAAAGTCAGTACCCCCATTAATTCCGATAGAAGTCTATAAGATGCAGTAGGGCCAATATTTGAAGCAGCACAATCTAAAATAAATGGAAAAAACTTGCGTTAGGCACGCCTAAACGGTTTAGGCAGGTTTTATCCTACCCAAATAGGTTCACCCACCCAAATAGGGTTTATTAATCCCCAATTAGGGTATATAAAATGGGTTTGGGCTTGGGTAATGGATAAAACCCGCCTAAATGATTAGGCGCGCCTAACCTGAGACCTTCTCAAAATAAATTTATGGTGAACAAGGTCAATATTACGGTTGACTTTCATAAAATGTCTATGAGACATATCAACCATCTCGTGATTATGACCTTCAATGAACAAGTGAACAACATATCCTAGATATGCAACATACTTGAAAACAACATTTGCATTACACCGACACCTAGAAGAAACTCTCCGTCTAATCTTTGAAGTAGACAAATCTAAATCTAACATTTCCGTATCACCTGCAACGAACTTGTCCCCCTCACAATTGCAGACTACATACCTCCACATCAAAAGATCCTTCACTTTCTTCGAACTTGATAATCGAATATCAAATCCAACAAACTTTGCATACTCTCTGTAGAAATTAACACCTTCATCCAAAGTACGGAAAACTTTGCCCTTATATGGTTTCAAAGAGTCCTTGCATACCGGAGTAATAACAACTACACAAAAAAGCAAATTAACATTTTAAATTAAATCAAAATAAATAAATTCGAATATTAACATAAAACAAATCCAACACTTTAACTACGTCCTAAAAAAATATTACTATCATTGCTATTATTATGAACATCATGTGCAGTATTAAAGGCATAATTACTGCATATTTCGTGACAGTAGCTACTTTACTAAAGACAAGAAAAAAAACAGAAATATCACGCGATGTTTACAGGCGGAAAAACTGCATATTTAGTAATCAAATTATACACTAAAACCACATGCATAAAAAAATAGCATCCAAAATGTAAATAAAAAAAAGGAAAATATAAAAAAACTTCATCTAAAACGTCGCCAAAACTAAATACGAAGTATGCATGATTTAAGTTTCGCACTGTTTTCATCGCAAAAAAAAATATCATTACGGAAAAAAATTAAAAAACCAAAAGATTATTTGAAAAAATACCATCATCATAGTTATCCATGGCATCAACTACTATAGACATACTAATAACGGTGGAAGAAAGATATTATGACGAGGAAGAAAAAGCAATAAACACGACTGATATTATGACGAGGAAGAAGAAGCAATGAACACAACTGCACGACAATAAGAACGAATATGAGAAAAGAACGTGACATAAAAAGAAAATATAAGAATTTCTGAATTCTGCATATATTAATTAATATAATACAATGATTGTTGAATATATACTAAAACATATACGATTCAATAAAATTATAGAATAGAAATATACGTCTACAAAAAAATTATGGAAGAGAAAGATTTGACAAAATAAATTGAGAGAAAATCATGCAAATAGTTATGGTATGAAATAAGTGGTAAATTATAATACCCATAATACCCTAAAATATTAATAAAAAATTTAACTAATTAAATAATAAATTAAATCTGGGCCGTTAATAATTAAATATGGATGGATTAGATTAGTTCTCATCTCTCATCTGGGAGGTGGTTCACATATGATTACTTCTCTCTCTCTCCCTCTATATATATATATAGGGAGTGAATCACATACTAAAAATTAGTTTGTACTAAATAGGAATGAATCTACACCACTCATCTAAAAAAATCAATGGTTGAGATTAAAATATTTTTCCAGATTTTATGCTTTTTTGCTTTATAAATCATGCTTAATCGAATTAAACATGCTTTACAAAGCAATTAAGCACGAATGAAAATTATGCTTAATTTTTTAATCTTTGATGTTTTAATCTCAACCATTGATGCTATCAATCCAATGGCTGAAATTCATTCCTATTTAGCACAAACTTTAATTTTAGCACTTGGGTGGATCTATATACATATAATATATATATATATATATATGGTTAAATCATAAGCTTACACATGTTTAGACACTTGTCTAAACCACACAGAAAGTAGCTAGATGAATCAGCTAAAATGAATTAGCTGTCAAATTAAGATAGAGATGAAGCAATATACATGTATGTAGGATAAATTAAGTTAGATGAATATATACATGTACATAATTAAGGGGATGAATGAATTTAATGGAGGAAACACTTGTCATTGTAGTAGTCTTAGTGAGAATGACTCAGCCGATCATAATAATCTTAGCTAGCTAGGAAATTAGGAGGTGGTAGTGGATACATTTTCATTTCATCCAAATTCACTCAGCAAAACTAAAAACTCTAAAACCCGTCACTCTCTTTTCTCTGCAAATCCCGACCAAAGTACCCAAAACTAGCGAAAACGTATAACTACAAAATGGAAGAGGACGGAAAATCCTTTAGGATATGCATGAGAATCGCATGAATAAGTGAAGAAACGAGGAAGAATTTGGTCTGGCAATATACTGAGGTTTTTGCAAGTGAGTTCTTGAGGATATTGGGTTTAAATTTCTTAAAATTCGTAGTTTTAATTTCATAAATTGTGCATATATGATATTTAGGAGTTTAAGGGTAACCTGTGGTCCGATTAAGTTCAGTGGATTCGTGGTTGAGAAGGAGAGTTTTATAAAGAGTTCTGGAAATTGAAAAGGTAAAACACTCTTATCATTTTTCTGGAACTTTGATTTGGTTGGTTAGATTTTATCACATTCAAGGTGATTACTGGATATATATAGTGGTGTTAAGATCACGAATAGATGTTGCATTTAACGTGTGATGTGTTGGTTTGCTTGAAATTTGGTCGGAAATGCTTGGATTGTGCAGCTGGGCTGATATTGCACGAACGGCGGCCGGGATCGCCGTTTATGTGATCTCCGTTCGTGTCAGGATAAAAAAATGGTTTTTGATTGGGTTTATCCCATTAACTCACTCTAGGCCCCAAATTGATCACACGAGTATAAGAACATTTCATAAACATGATTATATGTTGGATTTATTTCTGAGAACTCGTAGTTGAAGGTAGGATTTAGGTGGTAATTTCTGAAAATTTAAGGGGAAGCATAATAGAGTATTTTCTGGAAATTTTCTTATTTTAATGCAGATTATGTGACAGATGAAACATGAAATCGAGTAGGTAGGAATGTTAAGATTATTGTGTTGTGTCTGGTATATATGTATTGGGCTTGATTGGTCGGAAGCTGGTTGGGGAAGTCTGAATAATGAATATGTGCTTATATTTGTAGCTGTTTTCATTCATTAATTCAGTTTTTAACTCAAGCTTAATTAAGTGAACACTATAATGATTTCAAGAACATGATTATGAATTAAGTTAAAGGATTTGAGTATGAGATTATGGCATTTGGAGAATAAATATTAAGTTGATATTTGAAATTGTAAGTGGAATGGTTGTATTTTATATTGAGGGATTAAGATAAATATAGTGAGGAAAATAAATTTGTTGCGGAAAAAGATGTAATTTAAAAGATGAGAATAGATAACCTAAGAAGTTAATTCAAGTGATATGATTTGAATTATTGTGAAGTATTGAGTTATTTGTGAAACAGATTGTGATTATAATTTGTATTATCTGTGGTGAAGGCATTGCTTTGGGACAAGCAAGGGCCTGCGAAAATTCAAACCGACACCTAAATCTATAACGGATCCAAGGTGGGCTTTTATATAAAAGTGTGAATGATTTTGTTTTCAAAAATGAAATGTGTGAGGTTTTGTTAATAGGATGGCCTTTGGTTTGGGTTCTTGTTGGGCCTCTT
>JAPKLW010002207.1:54797-72280 GCA_026898455.1 Plectranthus barbatus
TCGCTCTCCCTTCTCTCTTCCTTTGTGTGTGATCTGAGGGGTTTTCCGGTGAGCCTTTGTGAGATTAGTGAGATCCCGACCCTCGGCAACCTAATCTTTCTCCCTTTCGGCCGTTGGATGGCTAGAACTCACAGGAGGTGAGTTCTGAGCCTTAATCTTGTCCCTTCGAGTTCTTGGGTGGCGAAGAGGTACCTTAGATCGGAGATCCTGTCGGAGGAGGTCAGAAGGCAGTCGAAGCTTCAAGATCGGACCAAGTCCGAAGAGGAACCCTAGCCCAGTCAGGGCTAGGTCGAGGTCCGGGCGAAGTAACAGGCCGGAAACAGACGAGCAAGGCCTGATACCCAACAGGTTTTGTTTTAAGATAAATATATCACTACAAAAAAATCATCAAACCGCAACGGATTTATCCGTCGCTAAAGCATAAATTTTCGTCGCAGAATAGTATATACGATGGATAGGCGACGGAAACTATCCAACGGCATATACGTTGTCGCTAAACTATGGCGACAGATAAAAAATCCGTTGCTAACATTGCCGACCGAACTAACGAAGGAAAAATCGGTTGCAAAAGAAATGAATTAGACACGAAATGACTGTTGCTATGTTTACCAACACATAGACGACCACTTTTCAGTCGACTAGATGCAGTGGCACGAAATGCCGACGAATATTTCTGTTGTTTATATCCATCGCTAGCTTGATGCTTCAATTTATGTTGTCCAGTAGAACAGATTAATTTATAGCAAAATTAAAATGGCTAGCAACCGAAGTTCCGTTGCAATAAAACAGGTAAGGTAGCGGCCGCATTTTCGCCGCAAGAAAATTAAAGCCAGATCATATTTATATATTTATTTATTTTCGAGAACTCAAATTTAATTTGACTTGTGATGTAAAAATTCTTTTCGAACATAAGTTAGTTCAAAATTTAGAAAAAGAAAAAAAGTTTAGAAAAATTTACATAATAGCCGGCGTCGGAAAACATTCACAGGTAACAAAGATAAAGCATAAAAAAATAATGAATACACACGCAACAGAAAAGATCTGTCGGTAAAAAATAAATACATAACTTAAATAATAGAACAAGCCATGGATGTGATCTGTACTAAAGAAGAAGAGGTTGCCAACAGAAATGATCAGTTGCCAAAGTTGTGTTCAAATTTGGTGTTCAGATATCAAAAGAAAATTAAGTGTCCTACCAACTGATCTTCTCCGTTGACAAATACAGCCTGCTAAAAAAGAGATTAAAGAAAAAAGAAAAAAAATATGCCTGCAACGGAACAATCCGTAGGTAAAATATGAAAGGACAAGCAACGGACTGTTGCAAATAACAGTACTTAGCAACGGAATGATCTGTTGCTAAAGAAGAAGTGAATACCAACGGATGCATCCATTGTTAAACGAAAAAAAGCTATTGCGACAGACATATTTAGTAGCTTATCTGTTGCTAATGTCAAGAATTAGATTTTCGTCCCAATTCCGTAGGTAATTCTGTCGTAATTTTTTTGTAAAAATTTCTGTCGATGGTCCGATGCAAGTCTCCCTTTATTAGCAACAGAATTTGTTTCCCTTGCAATTTCTGTAGTTAAAATCTCCTTTTCTTGTAGTGTTAATGTTGTGCCTAAATGATTTATGAGTGTGTATCCTATCTGTCCTCTGAGTCAGACGTAGTTGGCCAGAGAGGAATTTAACGTTAATAGACGTAGTTGTGCCTAAATGATTTTTTTTTCTTTGTGTTCGGGTATTTTCATGCGTCATAGTTCACAATTTGAGATAGGCGTCTTATTTTACAAGTGAATGTTTCAATTCACAAGCAGATGTCTCAAATGTACTACTTCGAATTTCTCACCTCCATTTATTTCAATTGCGTATTATAGCAGAAATAGCATACCCGAGTAAGACAATTTCAAAACTACACCCATATTTAAAAGTGTAGAAACCAAAAAACTAGGGTTTGAATTTGTGGAAAATTCATAATCTAACCGTCTATGGTGTAGGCGGTTCATAAAAAACTTAGCAAAAACTGTCTATGATATAGATAGTTTATTGTAAACTTAAATTACTAATCGATTGGTAATTAAAAAAAAATCAACGTCTTACAAAATTCAATTTAAACCGTCTATGACAAAGAAGGTTTTATAAAAATTACAAACAAAATTAAAAATAAAAAATTTTAAAACCGTCTATAACATAGACGGTTTTTTAAAATTATCGAAAAAAATATTAAAATTAAACCGTCTATAGCATAAACGGTTTATTTAAATTTTGGAAAAAAATAAAAATCAAATCGTCTATTACATAGACGGTTTTATGAAATTCCAATTTTGGTCGTAGCCAAACCGTCTATAACATAGACGGTTTATTTAAATTTTTGAAAAAAATTAAAATCAAACGACGTATCATAAAATTCCACTTTTGGCCGTAGCAAAACCGTCTATATCATAGACAGTTTATTTAGATTTTCGAAAAAAATTAAAATCAAACGGTCGATAACATAGACGGTTTCACAAAATTCCAATTTTGGCTGTAGCGAAACTGTCTATAACATAGACGGTTTCTTTAAAGTTTCGAAAAAAATATAACTAAACTGTCTATAATATAGACGGTTTTATTCAAGTCCAAATTTTCTGCCACTCCCATGCTTGAGGGAATAATTATGGTACAGAAACCGTCTATAGTATAGACGGTTTCTGCCATCTTTGAATGCTTTTCCAATTTTTACGGATATGTTGCACAGGTAATAATTAAGGTGGCAATAGTTTCGCAAGAATTATTTTGCCTACAAAAGGCTCATGAATTTCATTTCAACTCACAAACGAAAAATCATCCTTAGAAGTTTGTTCCAACTTTTCCTTTTCTTTCTACAATCTCTTATTCAATTTTCTTTCTCACAAGATGAATCCTTTTAAGGTAGATTTTTTTTTCGTGAGAGCACTGATAGTCAAAATCCTGATTTTGTCATATCGAGGTCCATGGATGATCAGACGAGGGGATATAGGCAGGCATGTCATTGTACGGAGAAAATACAATGTCTAGACTCGTTATACATGTCTAGACTCGTTATACATGTTAGAAAACCATTTGGTGCTGTTAGAAATCGATTGGATGAGACTCGTTATACTCGTTATACATGTCTAGACTCGTTATCTTTCATAACTTTTGATATCCTTTATATCTATCGACTCAAATAACATTTTCTAAATTCTAAATTCTTCATTTGATTAATTGAACCCTATTTTCGTTTGATATTCCTTGTATCAATCGACCAAGAGAGGTTATCTTCCATAACTTCTCTAAAAATTCTTTCAATTCAAATCAACTTTGATTGCTTGACCGAACTTTCGTACCTCAAACTTACTTTGAAATCTTATTAAAAATTCGATCTTCATCCAAGATCAAGAATCTTTCCGATTACCTTATTAAAATGACCTTGAAACTTATTGATGAGTTATAAAACTCTCAAATCGATTGCACTTCGATTCATAATTGATTATGTAAATTCTTTCATTCACAATATGTGAAGAGACGATTAGTCTTTCGATGACGTCTCATATTTGTTCAGAAACTTGAACTTGTTAAACTCTGAACATTGAAATTCGATTTGTATCCAAACTTCAAATTCTTTTTATCGTCTTCTTGACATGACTTGAAACAACTTGATGAGTTCTCATACTCTCAAGCAGTGTACGATGATTCATAATGAATATGAAACTTCTTTCAAACTTAAACTCTTGAAAGTGCTTAGTCACTTGACGAAGTCATTTGTTTTGTCCAAATCAAATTGAACTACTACCCATGCTTCTTGAATTAATGCTCGATATTGAACCACGAGCTATTGAATTAACGTTTGACTACCTTGTCCATCAAACTAGATTGCCAAATCATTCTTTCATATCCTTATCCGATGGCTCAAGGTTTGAGAAGTCCACGATTGATTAAGAGTCTAGAATTGTTTTGATGTGTCAGATTATAGATAATACATTATTCCTTGAGGATTTACACGTATTCCTTATGTCATAGGAAAGGGCAAGGAGAAGATCGATTACTAGATCAACAAATCGCATAACCGCACCTACTCAAGGTGGGCTTTCTTTTACCCCTATATAGTGGGCCAAATTATAAATATAAAAATGATGTTTTCTTTTCAAATCATACCAAGCATGAAATGAAATATTTTGTTTTGGACTGCTTTGTCATTGCCTGCTGTTTTGTGTTTGCTATCTGTCCTCTCTATGGGGGAACCCCACTTAGAGAAGAACATCAAATGTATTCAACGTGGATGTTGACTCTGCGTATTGCGAGTCTTATCGATCGTACCCAGGTAGTGAAAGAGATACCATGGGTTAGTGCACAATGATGCTGACATGTTAGGGGTCATGCCCTACTCGGACTAGCATCGTGACTGTGGTAGGTGGCCACCTCCCAGTCACATAATCATTTGCAGATAGTTTAACTGTATAAAAGGAGCATGCTCATTCATAAAATTCTTTTGGTGCAATGGGAGGATTTCAAAGTTAAAACCCCATGTGCAACCCAATTAAAAAGGCATAACAAACTTATATATGTATGTTTTCGGGCACGTGTTCACTAAGTACAATTTGTACTTAGCCCCTTGCATTATTTCTAAAATGTACAGGTTAAAAGAAGCTTTGGAGCAAATTACGAGGCAGTAGTCGAGGTGGAGCAGAAGACTCTTTTTGTAATAGTTAGAAGTTGAAGTATGTATCTTCATATACATGCTTCATTGATAACTTTCCGCTGCTGAAACTCTTTATCTTTTGTCAGCCATTTGATGAATTGGTAAATTTGAATACTCTGATATTTGTTCTTGAGAAGCCAAGATCCCTTCTCAAAGAGGCACCCTTTTGTTAAATTAGCTTTCTTGGGATATGTGTGTGTTGATTTATATCTTGAATTGCTAGCCTATTCTATCAAAATAAATATCCCAAATGCATGTCTCGTTCCCGATGTGCCTCAAATCCTTGATTTATGTCTTGTTTATAAATCAGGGTGTGACATCGTCGAGGGCATATATCCGGAGAGGGTGGAGCGACAATTTGATCGTGTGCAGGTAATTTCTGATTCCGGTAATCTGTGCTATTGAGAAACGCAACATGCCCCACATGATATGCAGAGAACCGGAGGTGTAACCAATTGGAGAGCACAACACGCGGCTTTTATCAATGATTGGAATAAACGTAAAAATGAAAATGAAGTGTTTCTCAATAATAGACAGATTGAGACCGGAGGCGAAACCACGACGCCTGACTACCTCCAGTGGTTCATGGAGAGAACAGTCATATTTGTGGCTAATCCAAGTCACACTCGGGAAAATATCCCACCACAGGGGTACATGGGACACGGGGACGAGCTGCAGTTCATTGTAAGTCATTTTCATATATTTATATTGTTTATTACTTATTGAACTAAATCTAAATTGGTCTAATATTGTATATAATTATTTAATGTAGAAGAGTGGTCTGAGCAATGTGATGTTGTTATTGCGTGAGTGGGCTGAACATTACTCCTCTTATGCTGGAGTTAGCGAAGATCTTAAAAAAGCCGCTGACTATTGCGCAAAAGTACTAGAACTTTCTGGGTCACATTGCGGAACGAGTCAAACGAATTCTACAATATTTAGTGATCCATCAATGCTCCTAGACCGCCTAGGTTGCCGCAACAATGGGGGGGGTCAAGGAGGATTCGTGCCAGGCAGTGGGAGGAGGAGGAGGAGGAGGAGGAGGAGTAATGTCGATGCACAAGACCATTATTACCGACATTATAATTATCATCCAGTCATTGAGCTAGAGCCAGAGCTAGATCACAACATGAATATTCATGACCAGCCTACTATCTCACATAACTATAACTACGAATCCCTCTTCGGCAGCTTCGATGACTTCATGAATACCTACTAGTCCAATCCCAATCCCAACCAGACCAATCCTAATCCTCATCAGTACGGATCCTACCGTTGTAATCCAGAACAATCCAATCCCCATCAGTATGGCTCCTACCGGTCCAATCCAGAATAGTCCAGTCCTCAACAGTCCAGTCCCGAACAATCCACGTCTACTACCCATCTGTCCAGTACGGACCAATCCATGTCAAGTAACAATATTTTTACTTATTTATTCACATTTCTTGTTACAATATGTATACATTTGGTTTGTTAGGAGATCAACGACTTGAAGACTCATCATCTTCTAAGAGCATTGCAAAGCGCTTGAAGCTCCCTACATGGCTCACCAGGCGGAGAAAAAATGCGGACTAGATTTCTTGTTTGCATGTTTCTTTTATTTCTTCAATTATCTTTAATATGTTCGCATGTTTCCGAGAAGACCCTTATCTTATTGTAATATTTCAATTAAATTTGTGCTTTATTTGTGTTACATATATATTTTTATTTTATTTAGATCGTACATAAAAATAAATACATCTTTTAAACCATAAATATAACAAATAATACCTAAATCCCCTTACCGTAATCGTAACCCTAACCTTAAATCCCCTTATTTATACAGGGTTCGAATTCGATGAATTCGAACCAATATTTAAATTAAAGATCCTGGGGGGTTCGAATTCCTGACATTCGAATTACCTATGTATGTCCACATCCCTAGAGTTTGAGT
This sequence comes from Plectranthus barbatus, assembly GCA_026898455.1. Taxonomy (NCBI): domain Eukaryota; kingdom Viridiplantae; phylum Streptophyta; class Magnoliopsida; order Lamiales; family Lamiaceae; genus Plectranthus; species Plectranthus barbatus. The sequence continues at coordinate 61,427 of JAPKLW010002207.1, forward strand.
CAAAAATGTCCACATGTTTAATTCTTTTGACACAAATGGAAATTCCCCTACATGAATGCGGTGGGTAAGGCGTTAGATGAGCATTTTAATTACTTTATTTTCTCTCACTTAATGGAATTCAAATGGTAGTTGGAGGATCATGAAAACATTGTCCTCTTAAATTGGACTTATGTCCTTTTTATTTTCTCTTATTTTTTGGGATTTAAATTAATCTGTGTTAGGTTAGGTATGTGTTTTGCTGAATCCTACAGTGAAATCATAATCACGGGATTTGTGCTGAATGTGGGCTACTATTATTATATTGCTAATGATTAATATTTTTTATTACCGTTGAGCCATTTATATAAGTTTAAATTTTATCGATAAAAAAAAAACTAATATTGTATACCCCACAACCAATTGTTTTGATTCAAAATGTGAATATATGAATAAGAATTGACGTGATTTTATGAGCATGTGATTCGGGAATTGTACGTATCTGAGAAAAACCGGTGGAGTGTTAATGATAATTAATTGGGTAATAAATAAGATCCCACATTAAAATTGCACTCAACGGTAATTATAGTTGAATACTACATTATAGTTCAATTAGAACTATAATTTATGAAAGTACATACAATTGTACACAATTAAGGTTGAATACTACATTCACTAACATCTTAGTGACAATATTGTGTGTCGTCACTATGTCGTGGCTACTGAATAGTGGCTAAAGGGTTTAGCGACGAACTATGATAGTTGTCAATGTTGCTCTATTTTATTGTGACTCCAATTTTCATCACTAATTCACTATTAATTAGTTACAAACTATAATCGTCACTAAAATGTCATGATATAGTCACACAAATCTGTTGTCACTAAATAAACATGTTTTAGCCACTACAATAATTATCACTAAAACTTTATAATATAGTAGCATAATTTGTCGTCACTAAAATATCAAGATATAGTCACACATATGTGTTGTCACTAAATAAATATCTTTTAGCCAGAACACTAATTATCACAAAATTTCTAATTTAGTAGCAAAATTTATCGTCACTAAAACACCTAGCCATTGTTAACCGGATCGTCTGAACCCACCTACACCGCACCTAACCGTCGATCGAGCCAGCACCAAACAGCAATGCCTTGAACCGCACCCAACTATTGCATCGCACCTAGCCTGCCAACATCATCGAGCCACAACTAACCACCCACACCACACCAACCATTGAACTGCACCTAGCCTACCACCACCGAGCCGTAACCAACCATCGACTGAATCCACCGGTATCGTGCCGCACCACGAGCCATCAGGACTACCGACACCGAGCCATCATCGCACCGCACCGCACCGCACCTATGAATAATCAGGACCCTGCACATAATCATAGGATAAAATAATAATTAATGCTTCCAACAGGATTCGAACCATTTACCTTTTAATTCAATCCTTTATACCCATCCACTGCACCAAGTGATTAATTATTAACATTTTGGATAATTAATATATATAAGGTAATATAGTTATCTATCTAAACTTAATAAAATTATGAAATCTATTTCACACTTTATAAATTTAACTCTTGACAATCTTATAAATTAAAAAACTACTACCACATCAGCGAATTCTAAGAAATGAAAGTAAAATATAAATATTGATAAAATGAAATTTTATTCAATTTTATATTAAAAAACTACTATACAATATTTACTTTTACTTCATTATTTAGATTATAATTTAAATAAACATTTTCAAATTTACGCATAATTTAATATTTTGAATATGTAAACTCATTAAAAATTTAATAATCTTAATTAATTGCGTGTATTTATTTAAAATACATAATGAAATTGTTAATTCAGATTGGGTTTTAACTTAATTACACATTTTGAATCTTATTACCTTTAATCAGATTAATTTTTAAATATAATAATATAATCTTCAATCATATTTTAAATGTGATTAAATCTAAATTTTCATTAATATTTATTAATTGTATGCATATATTTATATAATTTAATTACTTAAATATATAAAGTCAATATTCAATTGCTATTTAATTGCTACATTAATAATATTTTTAAGATGGGTAAATGTCATAATAGTCTTAACCAAAAATTGTAACGTCTCCCCCCAGGGACCGATGTCAGGGCCTGCAGTCCGATCCAGTTGGCGTCTACCAAACCTGAAATGTTGTTGGCAGCGGGAATCGAACCTCCGTCCTGCCCTTTAACACCAATCCCTATGGAGTTGCTGTTAACCAATTGAGAGCTTAGTGGATGGCATCAACTCCTTAAGGATTGGAGTTAAAGGGCAGAACGGAGGTTCGATTCCCGCTGCCAACGACCTTCTTGAAAATAGTTGTATGCTAAAAACTGGAGATGTGGTTGGGGTGCATCGGACTGCAGTCCGATGCACCACAAACACATCTCCAGTTGGCGTCTACCTAACCTGAAAGGCTGTTGACAGCTGGACTCGAACCCAAGACCTGCCCTTTAACACCAGCCCCTAAGGAGTTGATGCCACCAGTTGAGCTGTTACAAAAATGTAATGAAATCTTAATGGTGTTAAGTTGTTGGGATCAAATTACTAAATAGAACATAATGTAGGATATAATTTCTTAAATTTGGTGGTATGAAATAGATTTTCACGAATTTTAAATGTTTTAGATATTACTTATCCAAAAGTAAATTGATAGCTTATAAAAGTCATTAATAATGAACTAATGGAGTTTATTAAATTTTGAAATTTTGTTAAAACATCATCCAAAATATTATTGTTGTCGAATTCAGTGATAAAATATTAAATTATCACTATTTATAATTTTTTGTGATAAATTTGGTTAGTGTCACTATAAAGTTATTTTAGTAAGAAAAAAAATTATTGTCACTGGCTTTAGTGACAGTAAATACTAACAACATATTAAATTGTCACAAATTAAAAAAAATTGTGATGAAAAAATTAATTGTAACTAAAATAATATTTTTTGTTACAAATTTGGTTATTGTCACTAACATTAGTGACAATAAATATTGACAACTTATGAAATTGTCACAAATCATATATTTTGTAATGATAAAATTTATTGTTGCAATAGATATATGTGTAGTCACAAAAATATTATCGTCACTAACTTTAGTGACAATAAATATTCGCAGCTAATAAAATTATCACAAATCATATTTCTTGTGACGAAAGAATTTATTGTTGCTATATATATATGTTTAGTCACAAAAATAGCATTGTCACTAGCTTTAGTGACAATAATTATCCGTGACTAAAAAATTATCACAAATTGTATTTTTTGTGACAAAATGCATAGTTGTTACTATAAATGTATTTTTAGCCACAAAAATCTAAATATCACTGACATTATTGTCACTAGACATAGTTTTTTTTTTTGTAAAGATTATAGTTCAATTAGAACTATAATTTATGTAAGTACACACAATTGTAGACAATTAAGGTTGAATACTACAATATAGTTCAATTAGAACTATAATTTATGTAAGTACACACAAATGTAGACAATGAAGGTTGATTACTACATTATAGTTCAATTAGAACTATAATTTATGTAAGTACACACAATTGTAGACAATTAAGGTTGAATACTACAATATAGTTCAATTAGAACTATAATTTATGTAAGTACACACAAATGTAGACAATTAAGGTTGATTACTACATTATAGTTCAATTAGAACTATAATTTATGTAAGTACACACAATTGTAGACAATTAAGGTTGAATACTACATTATAGTTCAATTAGAACTATAATTTATGTAAGTACACACAATTGTAAACAATTAAGGTTGAATACTACAATATAGTTCAATTAGAACTTAGTTCAATTAGAACTTTAATTTCGTTAAAATATAGTTCAAATTGGGCAAGATTTTGTTAAATTATACATAATTGGGCTAGTACTCATCCAAATTGGGATATATTTAGGTAAATTGGGATATATTTCATCTAATTGGCCTAGATCTCGGCCAATTGAGATGGATTTCGTTTTTTTTTTGTTAAAATTGGGGATGAATTCAGTCATACAACACTACACCCTCCTCAAAGTTTTTTGACATATCACATCACTATCACTTTTACACATGAATTTCTGTGTCAATTTTGCTTTTGACTCAATAAATGTATGCAAAGATGCTCAATTTTACACAGAAATTGATTTGCTTTTGACTCAATAAATGCATGCAAAGATGCTCAATAATTCATGCATGACAAGAATTTTTACTATACACTACAAAAATTGATTTGGACGAACTTGTGAAATTAATTCACATTTCACTCATTTTTTTTATTTTTTTCAAACGATGAATTTTTTTTCTTCCAAATTTCACTTATATTTAAGGGAGGAGTTTTATATTTCTCAAATGGAAGATGATTTTTCCTACGTCATACAGGCCGGAAGAGGATTTTTCCTACGTCACATGGAGTAGGTGTCCTCGATCCGTTCTGTCTGTAGTCTTTCTCCTTTTCCCGAAACTACAAATGGGGCAAGCGGTCACCTGATGGTTCCACCACCTCTGCGTTAGCTTCTCCATTACGGGAAAAGAGATGAAAGCTTAAGGTTAGTGAGCAGCGAAATCGTTGAATCGTTGCTATTTTCTGAAGGAAAACTGGTGGCTACCGAGAAACAAAATCGATGGCCACCGACAAGCAATTTTGGTGCTCACTAATTAATATATTTAAATGGCGAAAGAGATGAAGGAGACCGAGCTTCACCACAATCTCCTTTGTTGTTTCTCTGACTGCTACATCCTTCTAGGCATAGTGATTGTAATTTAGTTCTTTGTAATATTGTAGCAAAATGTGTAACATTTTAGGCATATTGTCGAATAATATTCTTATTGTAATTTAGATTTTTTTTTTCTTATAAAAAATTATACAAGATTCGAACCAATTGAGTAAACAATGATTTTAACAAGGTTGTAATTAATTAAAAATTGTCGAATAATATTGTTATATAATGATTTTCGTATAAACAATGATAGTGCTTGTAATTATTAAAAATTAATTCTTATAATAATGAGTAAACAAAGTAAATTAAACAGAGTAAATAAAAATTTAAATAAACTTCAAGCCAATTGAGATACATCTAGATGAAAAAAAAGTTAAAGAAATATATAATTCGAATTTTGTTAATTTAAAATAATAAATTAAAATTAAATAAAATGAACTATACATTTCAATTGGGCAAGAGTTTGGCAAATTCAGATGGATCTCGGACATGTGAGATATATTTCACTTTTTATTTAAAAAAAATTATAAATTGAGAATGATAAATAACTCTAAATTGGCAAGATTTCGGCAAATTCAAATGGATCTCGGACATGTGAGATATATTTCGGTTTTTTATTTTTAAAAATTATAAATTGAGAATGATAAATAACTCTAAATTGGCAAGTTTTGACGGGCAAGATTTCGGCAAATTCAGATGGATCTCGGACATGTGAGATATATTTCGGTTTTATTTTAAAAAAATTATAAATTGAGAATGATAAATAACTCTAAATTGGCAAGATTTAACGGGCAAGATTTTGGCCAATTGAGATGGATCTCGGACATGGGAGATATATTTCGGTTTTTTCATGAAGATATACCTCAATCAAACTTTTTTTTTTTCACGTGAATGACTGCCAATTCATTTTTGCATGCATCGTACAAAACACATGCATGCCAATACAATGAATTCGAAGTGAGAATTAATATGGTCAATTTTTACTGCATAGATGCTCAAATAATTCAAGTAGGACTATTCAACATGTACTATACAATACAGCTGCAATTTTGGACCAATTCACTTTATGGCACACTTCAATTTTTCAGAAATAATTCACCTGCAAAGATGCAAAAATAATTCACTTTATGTACTATACACTACAGAAACAATTTTGGACCATTCGGGCATTGAATTACAATTCAATTTTTCTCAAAAAAGAGAAAAAAAAACTCTCATTCTCAAAACAATTCCATACTCTGAAAACTATCTCTAAACCCTCTCAAACATTCATTCTCAAAAAACTCTCTCTAAATTCATAGAAACATGGATTTCCATTCTATCATTTTGCATTACAATGGTCAATGGGACACTCTATACAACTACATCGGTGGGGATGAAAGAGTTGTTATGATACCCTCTCATGATATCACGATAGAAGAATTGCGGAGAAATGTTCAATACATCCTCGATTCTCATGCCATGGTGGGTTCTTACACCCTATATTATCTTGCTGAAACAAGAAGTGGGAGGAAGGTTCCTTCGGTGCTCGCGATGGATAAGCACCTTCAACGGCTTTGTAACATGTTGTGGGAGCCGAAGGTTTATTTAGTGATGAACATGCAATCCAATACAGCTGCTGGAAGCTCTCGGTGACAACCATCTCCGTACAGGCCACACATGGCTTCTTTGAGCCCACAACCACACAATCCTTATAGTCCAACACCAGAAGAACTACATCATTTTTCATCATCAATGATGTTTGGAGAAGGAAGCAGTGGAAGTCGAAGTTCTCCAGTCCTAGATTTAAACCACAATGCTCCGGATGATGATAGTGATGATGATGATGATGAAGACGGTGAGGACGAACAAAATCCGAATATAACTGTCGAGTCCGATGATGACGAAGCTGAATTCAATATAGACTCATCAGATGGTGATGAACGCCAAAATTACAATGCTTCATTGTTTAATTGTACAATTGAAGATTTCACTGCTTGGGTCAGAGAACAAGGTGGTATGGGTGCCATTGTATCAAGCCTACTTCCGGCTAACCCATTACCGCAGAAATAGTTGAAGGCCTAAGCGGTCAAATGAATAATTGGTTACTTACAATTATTCTGGTAGATATGTCCGACTTACCTATATTGCCAGATCTAGAAGCAGTATTGGAAGGGGAACTGGAAAGAGGCACAATGTTTTGGAGAAAGGAGGACTTGTACGTAGCTGTCAGACTTTGGCACATGGAGCATCACGTTGAATTCAAAGAGACGCGTTCTTCTACAACTCGGGTGGTGTACAATTGCAGCCGCAGTCTGGACTGTACATTCATTCTACGTGCCTCTAATTTAGCGGGATGTTGGGTAGCCCGCAAATTCATTCCAACTCATAGTTGTACTATGAGTCTAAACAACAACCGTAGTAGAACTATACGATCAAAGGCTATCTCAGCCTACTTTGCTCGGAGAATGTGTAGACAAGGATCTATCATGTAGCCGCGCGATATAATGGCTGAACTACAACATAGTTTTGGTATTAAGGTCCATTACAACAATGCATTGCGCGCTAGAAATGGAGCCATATTGATGATTTATGGTGGCTTAGAACAATCGCTCAACTTGCTACCAAAATATCTCGATGTTCTCCAAAAATGGAATCAGGGCACTATCACAGACATGGATATCGGCGAGGATCAACAATTATGTCATTTCTTTGTTGCCTTAAGTATGTCACGTGCGGCTTTTGGGGCTTGTTTAAGGCAAATGATTGTGGTGGATGCTACACACCTGAAGGGGCGAAATAAAGGTGTGTTATTGGTTGTTGTTACCAAATACGGCAATAAACAAATCTTTCCTCTGGCTATTAGATTTGCACCGATCGAGAACGATGAGAGCTGGACATGATTTATGTCACGGCTGCGAATGGCTTTCGATTGTAGTCCGCAATTGCTTATTGTTTCAGACCAATACATCAGCATAGCCAAGGCAGTAAGCTCAGTCTATCCAGAGGCGACACATGCCTTATGTGGTTACCATATTCACAATAAGTTGACGACCTTCAATTCAACTATCGTGAAGTTATACCACAAGGCAGCCTATGCATACCATTCTATCGTCTATCAGAAGGCAATGGACCAGATTGAACAGCATTGCCCCACTGCATACAACAAACTCATGATGGTGGGGCCTGAAAAGTGGGCTAGGTCAAAATGTCCGGTTCGCCGTTATAGCTTCATGACATCGAATGCAGTAGAAGTGTTTAACTCCAGGTTGTTAGATGCTAGACATCTGCCGATCTGTTCTATTATCGAGCAATATAGACACATTGTCGAGAAATGGTTCGATGAACGGCGAGCTAAGGCGTTTGCAAGAAACGATGAGTTGATTGAGGAAGTCGTGGCCAAAATAACTCCTTTGGCGGAGGTTTCAAACAAGTACACGGTTTCGCCTATTTCTGAACAACATTTCAAAGTCATTGACAATGTTAGAACATGGAAGGTGGATCTTCAAGACAACTTATGCGATTGTCGGGAGTTTCAGATGGATCTCATTCCAGGTTCTCATGCTATTGCTGCAATTCGGTTAGTAAAATATATTAATAGAATTAAACTTTCATTCATAACGATCAAGTTTTAAATTATTATTGCCACAGCTTCAAGGGTACGAGTGTGTACGACTATGTTTGGGAGTACTACAAGACATCCAACTGGCGAGAAACTTATGGAGGAACAGTACACCCTCTTCCTCCAAGAGATGAGTGGATTGTATCACCGAAAGCACAAGCATGTGTTATTTTGCCACCCATCGTCAATCGCCAAGCCAGTCGACCAAGAAATAGTCGTCGTCCTTCGGGAGCACAGGCGGGACAAACATCGACTAGTAGACCACGAGCACCATAGAAATATAGTATTTGTGGATCTACAAGTCACACAAAACGTGCTTGTCCGAAAAGAGTTCCGCCTAATTAATTTGTTACATTTTTTAAAATTTTATTGTATGTGTGGACAACAAATCTCAATTTTGAATGCTTATTTATATTTTTCGTGCTTCTCATTTCAATTCAAAATACTTGTGATTTGCATGATTTCACTTCAAAATTCACGTGCTTCGCAATTGAGGAATTTATTTTCAAGACATGTAATGTAATATAATATCTAAAAAGGAGTTCGAATTTTCCTTTTTCTATTTTTGTCGAAATCAAACTCATTTCACCGAGATCTAGCTCATTTTGGCGAATTCAAGACCAATTCCTTCTGAGTTAAATCTCAATTTAAATGCAACCTCCATCTACTATTATATTTGAACTCCAGCCAAAATTAAACCAACTTCCAGTTGTAAAATATAATATCGTTAATTATAATATTTTCGTTAATTATAACTATAATTTGGTTAATAAAATAATAACATGGTGAATAATAAATGAATAATAATAAAATAAGCATACTTTTTAAAATAAATATGGTGAATTCCTGCCAGAATATAGAACTCAAGCTGAAAATATTAAACTCAAGATGAATATATTTTCCTTAATATTTTATTTTTGTATTATTACTTAATAAAATGGTGATAATAAATGAATTATAATAAAATAAACATACTTTTTAAAATAAATATGGTGAATTTCGGCCAGAATATTGAACTCAAGCTGAAAATATCGAAATCAAGATGAAAATGCCGAAATCAAGCTGAGTATATTTTCCTTAATATTTTATTGGTTTATTATTACTTTTAAAATGAAACCCTAAATATATAATATTAAAAAAAACATTCTGTTAGGGTTTACACAAAAATAAAAAGAAAATGATTGGTCGACTAAGACATATATGACAGACAAAGTACACTTTGACTATTTTGTGTAGTTTTTTATAAGGGTGGCTATTTTTTGCATGTCACTTTAAAATTTGGCTATTTAAAATTATTTCCTCTTTAAATTAATCTGTGTTAGGTTAGGTGTGTGTTTTGCAGAATCCTACAGTGAAATCATAATAACGGGATTTGTGCTGAATGTGGGCTACTATTATTATATGGGTAATTCTAAACACAGCCACAAAATTTCTCAATACAGCCCCTTATTTTAAAATAAATAAAATTATTAGTTGATATTACTATTATGCCCTCCTAACCCCCAATATATTCTATTTATATAAAAAAAATGCAGCCCTTCATTTAAGTAGAACGTATCCCCTTTTTAACTTAGAACATATTTTGCTTCTTTCTCTAATTTCCAGCCACTTCTCTTGTTGCTATACATCTCAGATGATTGCATTAATGGGAATCGCAAGTTGGTGGCTCATTTACAGTCGAGAGGGATGTTGACGGCTAGATGAGATAACTGACTACATGATATTTGTATTTAGAAGTATTGAGAACCACTTGAAACTCATTCATTGTGAAAGTTATAACTTATTATCTTGCTTGCATATTGTGTAGTTGGAATACTTTGAGGAGAGGAGAATTAATGATCTTGACAAGAAACACTAAGAATTCATTAGTCATCCAATTTATCTTTGGACTGAGAATACCACTAAGAAAGAGATGGCGGCGATGAACATGACGAGCCCAAAAAAGAGGGTGATGTGGAAGAGTAGTTGAAGAGGTCAACCAGGAGAAGAAGAAAGACAACCGGAAGAAAAAGAAAATCAAGGAAATTTCTCATAAATGGCAGCAAATCAACAAAAGTCTATCTAGCTTGCAAAAGCCAAAGGAGATCACGAGCCTCTTTCTACAAGAGCTTCACTAATTAATACTTACATCAAAATTTATGCCAAACAGTGTACATTCCATGAGGATATTGAAGGTGAATTGGCAGTAGATTACGCAAAAAATAGTTTTAACTAAAGGGGTTGCATTTTTTAGAAATAGAATAAATTAGGGATTATGAGGACATAACAGTAATATCAAATAATGATTTTATTTATTTTAAAATAAGTGGCTGTATTGAGAAATTTTGTGGCTGTGTTTAGAATTACCCTTATTATATTGCTAATGATTTATATTTTTTATTACCATTGAGCCATTTATATAAGTTCAAATTTTATCAATAAAAAAAAACTAATATTGTATACCCCACAACCAATTGTTTTGTTTCAAAATGTGAATATATGAATAAGAATTGAAGTGATTTCATGAGCA
>JAPKLW010002207.1:72290-82363 GCA_026898455.1 Plectranthus barbatus
TTTTTTTCAGCCATGGGAAGAGAGACCCTGCTGGGTAGATTGCACAAGGAACTGTTCTTCAAAGCTGGCTGACTGAGTGGTGATCAGATCAGATCAGACAGTAAATTCCATATTTACAGAATGAGTTATGATCATTTTCTTTGGAAAATACTATATAATCTCTGACATGAGAAATTTAAACTTCCAACTATTACGAAATTAGAAAATTGTTTTATAATATATAGAAAATTGGAAATAATGTGAATGTTATATATTTATTTATGTTAATTTAGAATTAATATTTAAGTTTTCTAAATTCGTGAACTGAAATTCCAAGCCAGAGAATTTATTATTATTTTAGAAATAATAATACTAATAATAATAATAATAATATATTTATATTAATTAGAATTAATATATTATTTTATAAATAGTAAGAATATTTAGAATATTTATGATCATATTAATTTGGAATTAATATACACATTTGAATTTCAGCTTAGTTATGCATTTAATATTAGTTTATAGATATTTGTGCTTATATTAATTTTGAGTTAATATGAGTATTGTTGATGCTCATTTATTTTGGAGATTACTTTTTATAAGAGTACTAAATTGAAGTATTGCGAAATAGTAAATGCGCAATAAATGAATAAGAGTAAACCGTAATTGTAGAGCTGAAAGTATTTGAATTGCTTTAATGCTGTATTAATTGCTTGTTTGCATGTGTTCTTTACAATAAATGAGGATCCTATTTATAGGAATCCAACCGAGCTAAACAACCCTTCGCTAATAGATACAACTCTTCAGGTGAGTGGACGTTCCGAATGGCCACATCCCTTGTGTTGAGCTGCCTTAATTATTTCCTCAAGCATATGGTTCGAGCTCTTAGCTCGGACAAACCAATTCATTCATGGGAAGCAATCCTTTAGTTGAGAAGTCTGTTTGGACTTCAGCTCGGCGAACAACGAGCTCGGTCAAGTATGAGATCGAGCTCGGAAAATATTATCATTGAACATCCTTGTCTTGAACTTTTTTCTTTATACTTCTTCTTTTTGGTCTTTTTGTCTTATTGGACTCCAAAAATGGGCTTGCTCATTTTCGAGTCATAACAACAGCCCCCCGGCTCTCGTCCGAACTACTTGGAGTTCGGCGAAGCCGAAGTAGTCAACTTCAAGGATTCCTTTTCCTGCATAAATTACAAAAAGAATACTTTCCCTACCTCGAATTTGTATTTCGAGGATGTTCAGGATAGAAGATTTTTCTCGTATCGTGAGACTTAGCTCGACGAATTTTAAGGATATTTTCCCGTATCGTGAGACTTAGCTCGACGAATTTTAGGGATATTTGTTTTTTATTTTGGGTATCCGCGAAGCTCGTGGTTCGACTTACGATTATCCCTAGTCCGCGGTTGGCTAAACCCGACATATTCTACAAAGGATGCCCCTTGCAGCTTTTGAAAATGACAAGTGATCTCTCACAAGTCAATCGAGGAGCGATCTCGGACCCATGGGTATGCTATGCCGAATTAGACCCTGGTTGTTTACTGGGTTAATTGCTTCGGATTCATAGCCTTCGAGAAACTTTTACAGATAGAAGTTCTGTTGACTCCGATATCTTAAGTTCCTCGGAATTTAGTGGCTGACCCGGCCAAGGGCGTCAATGCCTGATTTCTTTTCTTTATTTTAGGAGCTCGGAATTTGAGCTTTTTAAGTTTGAGCTCGAAATTTAAGCTCTAAGAGTTCGAGCATGATTAGCTCGAATTATAAATTTTTACCGCCTATAGAACGGTTGAAATTCTTCAAGGCGGGAATGAATAAAATTTTGAATTTTGAACTTCGACAGGTGTCAAGCATTCATTGGCGGAGCTCGAAAGTCGCGCACAATTTTCGAGAATAATTTCTCTATAAATAGCCTGAGTTCTTTCATTTCAGTTTTTACTTTTACCTCCCGCATCTCGTAAATTCACCTCGGAACAGAACTTCAGCCAAACTTCTCACTGCTCGACCTCGGGGTTAGTATATAATTGTAAATCTTGAACCTCTCCTTTTATCTTTATAAAAAAATGAGTTCTAGCAATAGCTCGAGCGATAGCAGTGGTAGCTCGTATTATAGTTCTGAATCCGAGGTTAGTAGTAGGTTAATTGAGGATATATTTGCGGAAAATCCTGATACTGAGATAGAAACTGAACCGAACCTCGAAGCCCCCGGGCCTTCGAATAGGGTAGAGAATACTCTTGAAATTGTCGAGGTCGAAGATCGACATTCTTCTTTTGACCTTTCCTTAGAGCATTCCGCAGGTTTATCCCAGGGTGTTTTCCCCCCGCTATATGATCGAGATATCGTAGGTAGTTTGAAACTAATTCCGTCGGACCTCGATCGCATAAAACTTGATGGGATTTTTTCTCTTCGTGGACTATCGAATAGGTTAAATACGATAGCCCCTGAATCTGACCAACGAGCCCATCGTCCGCCACTCGGCTTTATAGCTTTTTCAGCTCATTTCTTTGAGTTCGGTATTCGTCTTCCCCTTCATCCATTTTTTGTAAGTATTTTAGAATACTACAATTTGGCTCCCATACAGCTCTCGCCCATTGCATGGTGCCACATGCTCGGTACATACCTACTTTTCCGAGATGCTGGGTTAGAAGAACCGACCTTAACCGAGTGGAATGATTTGTATAATTTAATTACTATGAACGGAGAATCATATTATTACTTTTCGAAGCGCTCACATCACCATTCCCCCATGATTACGGGGACGAAGTCGAATTCAAAGAAGTGGATCCAAGAATTCTTCTTCGTCCAGATCCCCAGTGATTATCCCGGGCTGAGTGGGGTGCTCCGTACTCCAAATAGTATGTGTCGTATGCTTTCCTCAAGCTCGGAACTTATTTCTTATTACTCATCATTCCTTCTTTTTCATGTTTACAGGGCATAGGCGAGAGAATATCCCGGAGTATTGCTCGAACCGGATTCAAAAAGCTTACAATCACCCAGTTTGGGATTTTGAAACCCTTCGTCGACACCGAGCTTTGAGTATCGAAGGCATCGACGACCCAATGGAACGCCTTACTCCCGAAGAGCTGATCAAGTTCCAGGAGGAACAACAAAATAAGAAGAGCAGGGGGAGGAAGAAGAAGACCCAAGTCCGTAAGGGACAAGGCCCGAGCTCGGCCTTAATCAAAGGGCAGACTCCGGGTGGTGGCTCGTCTGGTGCCAAAACTACTCCTCCCGGGCAGACTTCTACTCCCGATGCTCAAAAGAGGGGAAGGGGTGATGAGTCTGTTGGGGCTTCGGAAGATCGCCCTCTCGTCCGGCGGCCAAGAAAAGAAAAATAGACTGCTATTCCAGACGAGAGGGATATTACTGATCTCACCAAGGAGGGCGAGCTCGCTCTGGTGCATCGGCCGGGGAAGGAGACCGAGGCTGATCCGGAGACCCCGGCTGATAAAGAAGCTCGGTTGAAAGCGATCGAATCATTTCATACTTTTGCCGACCTGCTCTTCAAGGGTCCTCCATGGCCCACCAAGTCCCCAGCTCGGATCCAATTCTTCGATAATGCTCAGATGTGCTTGATGGTAAGTCTTTCTGATCCGAGGTTCATTTATTAAGTTATATATCCTTTGACTGTTTATTCATATATCATTTACTTTCTATGCTTTCTAGGGCCTTTGCGGTATGGCAGAAGATTACAATGATTGCTTCCGAACTCTTCAAGCCGAACGCAAAGACCTTATCCAAGCCAAGACAGATAGGGACGAGGTCCTCAAGGAGAGGAATCATCTTGTCACCGAGCTGTCGGTTGTCACTGCGAAGCTTAAAGCTTCGCAGGACTTGGTTGAGAAATTGACCAGGGACCAACAGTCGGCTGCTGAAGAGCTGGCCCGATTTAGGGACCGCACCGGCAAACTCTCCGAGGACCTCCAGGCCGAGGTGCAGGCCAGGAAAGAGACTGAAGTCCAGCTGAGGTCGGAATTGGATCAGGTTAGGGCCGAGCTCGACTCAGTCCGAGATTCGGGTGTAGGCTTGAACTTCACTCGATTGCTCTCGACTCCTGCTGGCGCTTCCACATTCAAAATGATGGAAGACCTTATTCGAAAGAAGCTTAAATCTGCCATCTCTACCCAGCATCCGGAGCTCGACGTGGGGTTTATCTATTCGACCCCAGCTGCTTCTGAGGATGAGGAGGAAGAAGACGAGAACCCAAATGATGAAGTCTTCTCGAAGCAGTTGGAAGATAGCCTCAACCGAGATGAGCAAACAAATCCTGATAATCAGCCGAACCCGGATCTCGACCAAACTGGTTCCAATCCGACTTAAAAAACTTGAACAGAATTTGTACAATTTTTTTTTTTATAGTTGTAAAATTCTCTTTTTGTAAGGACATGGTGCCTTTTAATGAAACATCCTTCTTTTTCCCTCAATTGCTATTTATGTATTTTAGTAGCTCGAACAAACAACTAATTTTAAGAGGCTCGAGAAGAATAAAACTTGATAATAGCTCGATGAGACAATTTGCAGAAGGAAAAAACTTTATTTATTGATGTATTGCAGCTCGAATCAATTGAACAAGTTTCAAATTGATTTTACAACACTTTGACGAGCTCGAACTAATGATACAAAATATAATCTATTTTGCTAAAATGCATCCTTAAGCTCGAGCTACTTTTTTGAAGACCATCAGAAGTAATATTTTCTCAAGTACTTGACGTTCCATGCATTCGGAATATCTTTTCCTTCGGGGGTTTTTAGTCGATAGGCTCCATTTCCGACGATCGAGCTGATTATATAAGGTCCTTCCCAGTTCGGCCCAAATTTTCCTGAGTTGAGCTCTTGTGTATTTTGGAAAACTTGTCTTAAGACCCAATCTCCTACTCGGAATGCTCTCAGTCGAACCGACTTATTGTAGAATCTTTCCACTCTTCTCTGATTTTTCATCATTCGGCTAGATGCCTCCATTCTTTGCTCGTCTAACAACTCTAAGGATTCGAAGAGTTTATTTTGATTCTGTTCTTCGTCAAATAGCTCGACTCGTGGGCTTCTTTGGATAACCTCGACTGGTGATACTGCATCGACCCCATAAGCCAATGAAAATGGAGTCTCACCCGTAGCTGTCTTGAATGTAGTTCGGTATGCCCATAAGACTGCTGGGAGTTCCTCGACCCATGCTGATTTTCTGGTTGTTAGTTTTCTTTTCAAGATATTGATGATGGTTTTGTTAGAAGATTCAGCCAGTCCATTTGCCTCCGGATACCTCGGTGTAGAAAATAATAGACGAGCTCCAAGGGTTTCGCAATATTCCTTGAATTTCTTGCTTGTAAATTGTCGCCCGTTATCAGTGATTATTTCCGAGGTAGTCCAAAACGACATACTATATTTTTCCATACAAAATTTATCATCTCGGTATCTCGTTCTCTAGACAATGGCTCGGCCTCGACCCACTTTGTGAACGAGTCGGTGGCAACCACGAGATACTCCTTTTGCCCTGGAGCCTTAGGTAGCTTTCCCACAATGTCGATCCCCCATCGACAGAATGGCCATGCTGGAGTGTTTGAATGAAGTGGCTCGGCATGTAGATGTGTTGAGTTTGCAAATCTTTGGCAACTATCACATTTCTGAACTACCTCTTCAGCATCTTTTTTGAGTGTGGGCCAATAGAATCCTGCCGTAATGGTTTTGTGGGTTAAGCTCCTCGATCCTGAGTGATTTCCGCAACTACCGGAATGAACCTCGGCTAAAATGGGAATACTATCCTCTTCGGATACGCATTTTAATAGAGGTCCTTGGAAAGATCTTCGGTAGAGCTGCTGATCTATTAGGGTGAAACGAGCTGCTTTTCGAGCTAACCGGGCGGCCTCGGTCTTGGATTGTGGTAGAGCTCCGGTAGTTATATATTCCACAATTGGATTCATCCATGAATTTTGTTCATTGTTAATTGGATAAATCTCCATTGGTTCGTACTCCCGGTCTCGAGTTGCCGGCCAAAGTGCCACGGTTAATGGGATAGCTCGATTTCCTCTATACCCTATAGTTGCTGCTAGGTTAGCCAGAGCATCTGCATGTGAATTTTCTTCCCGAGGTATGTGGGAGACCTCTACCTCCTCGAATTTTGATTCGAGCTCTTTAGCCGTCTCGTGGTAGGCTTGCATTCTGGCATCCCTTGCTTGGAATTTACCTCGGACTTGGTTTACCACCAACTGTGAGTCCGATTCGATTTTCAGCCTTCTTACTTTTAGATCGAGGGCCAGTTGGAGACCGGCAATAAGTGCCTCGTATTCGGCTATGTTGTTTGTAGTTCGGAACTCAAAATGGATAGCTCTCTCAATTACCCATCTTTCAGGGGATACGAGTAATATCCCTGCTCCACTCCCCCTAGAATTACTGGAGCCATCTATGCAGAGGGTCCAGAATTCTAAACTTTCTGATATCGGACCGAGCTCGACTTCGGCGATCATTTGGAGTTCGGGAGTGTAGTCTGCAATGAAGTCTGCCAATATTTGTGACTTGATGATATTTTGTGGCTCGAACTTGAGGCCATAGCCCCCGAGTTCGATTGCCCACTTCTCATTCGTCTGGATAGATAAGGTTTGGTAGAACATGCCTGATAGGAAATGAAGACACCACTTTAATTGGATGTGATTCGAAGTAGGGCCTTAACTTCCTTGAGGCCATTACAAGTGCCAAAACGAGCTTCTCGAGGGCCGAATATCTTGTCTCCGTATCTAATAGAGTTCGGCTTACGTAGTAGATTGGATGTTGATTTCCATCTACTTCTCGAATTAGTACTGCTCTGACAGCTTTCTCCGAAACAGCCATATATAGTTGTAATTCTTCATTGGGTTCGGCTTTATCCATCACCGATGGAGTTGTCAGATATTGTTTTAGCAAGATGAGTGCATCGTCACATTCTCTCGTCCATTCGAACTTCTTTGATTTTTTAAGGAGAGAGAAGAACGAGCTGGTTCTGTCGGAATATCTTGCTATAAATCTGCTTACTGCTGCAAGTTTTCCGATCATCTTCTGTATATCTTTAACACTCTTGGGAGGTTGGATATTCTGGATAGCTCGAATCTGCACTGGGTCGGCTTCGATCCCTCTTCGGCTTACTATGTAACCGAGAAATTTTCCCGAAGTGACTCCGAATGTGCATTTAGCTGGATTCAACCTCATGTTGAATTTTTTCAATATTTCGAAGACTTCGGTCAAATGTTGCAGATGCTCCTCGAAATTGTTTGACTTCACCAAAATATCGTCGATATAGACCTCCATGGTTCGGCCAATTTTGTGCTCGAACATCCGGTTCATTAGTCGTTGATAGGTCGACCCAGCATTTTTTAAGCCGAAAGGCATGACCTTGTAACAATATATTCCTTGATTGGTCATGAAGGTTGTTTTCTCCTCGTCCGGTGGGTACATTTTAATCTGGTTATAACCCGAGAAGGCGTCCATGAAGCTCATTATGCCGAATCCGGCTGTTGCATCGACGAGCCGTTCGATGTGCGGAAGTGGGAAAGGATCTTTGGGGCATGCTTTATTCAAGTCGGTGTAATCCACGCATACTCGATTTTTGCCATTCTTTTTCTTTACTACGACCACATTGGCAAGCCATTCGGGGTACTTCACTTCCCGGATAAAACCAACCTTTAATAAATTTTGAACTTCTTCGGCAATAGCTTCATTCCTTTCTGGAGAAAACCGTCTTCTTTTTTGCCGCACCGGCCTATGACTCGGATCGACTCAAAGTCGATGACATATGACCGAGGGGTCAATCCCGGGCATGTCCTCGTGGGAGAATGCAAAATTTCCTCGATTTTGAGTTAGCAAATCCCGCAGCTCGGTATTTTGAGTTGCGGACAATCTTTCCCCAACAAAAGTTGTCCGAGCTAGGTGCTGGGGATCTATGCTAACTTTCGAGCTTCTTTCCACTGGTTCGGACTCCAACATATGTACAGTCCGAAGTGTTACTTCATAGCAGCTTCTTGATGCTAATTGGTCTCCTCGGATAGCTCGAACCCCCCATGGTGTTGGAAATTTTATCATTTGATGATAAGATGAGGGGACGGCCTTCATTGCATGAATCCAAGGTCGACCGATCAGCACATTATATGCCGAGGGGTCATCCACTACTTGAAAGCGTGTGGCCAAGTTAACTCCTTCGGCGAAAACTGGAAGGTCGATTTCGCCGAGGGAGTTTAGCTTCTCCCCGCTGAATCCAACCAAGGTGATTGGATTTTCTATAATATTTTTATCCGAAATCCCCATATTTTGGAGAGTTCGGAGGAAAATTACGTTGGAAGACGCCCCGGTGTCAACGAGGATTCTCTTGACTTGACAATTCGCTATCATCAGCGAAATGATGAGGGCGTCGTCGTGGGGGTGCCGAGCTCCTGCTTCGTCCTCGACCCCAAAGCATATTTCGTATGGGGAGGTTTCAATCTGATGTACAGATTGATTTCTTAACTCCCTGCAATGTCTCTTTGCGGCATTCCGCAAAGATTCGGTCATGGACGAGCCCCCAGTGAGGATGTTGATGACCCTCTGAACCTCGGGTTGCTTTGGCTCTTCGAGGAGAGGTTGGCTATTTGCTCCTGTTGCCGGGGTCTGATTTTCTCGAACTCCTCCAGGGTTTTTCTTATTCCTTGTCCAGACCTTTCTTTTGTTCGAGGTCTTCGGGCAAGTTAATAACCCTTCGGCGAGAAACCGGTCTATCTCCCTTTTCAGATCTCGACAATCATCAGTTTGATGACCGTGATCTTCATGGAATTCGCAATAGAGCGAAGTATCTCGAACCTCAGGTCGAGCTTGCATTTTCCTTGGCCACTTAACCAAGTTGCCTATTTTACACATCTCTCGAACTGCTGCTCGGGGAGATATCTTTTGCTCGGTCTGGGGGGCTGCCGATACCACCTTGATCCCCTGTTTGGATGATTCTGCCCGAGCAGGGTAGGGCTGGTATCGACTGCTCGTCCGAGCTGTTTCTTGTTTCCTGTCAACATGGCTGGTTGACTGTTTATTCTTGTTTCTTTGGCCGAAGTTCTCTTCCTCAACTTCTTGTCGAATTTGTGCTTCGGCTCGAACTAATACCTCGGCCATGCTTGAGCATGGATATTTTACTAATTTCCAGAAGAGGCCGGAGTTTTGACGAAGCCCCTTCTTGAAAGCCGACACTACCGTTTCTTCTAGGCAGTTAGGTATGGTTACTTTTACCGAGTTAAACCTCTTCAAGAAGTCTTGAAGGGTCTCATTCTCCTTTTGGACGATTGAATAGAGGTCATCCGACCTTCGTGGGGCTCTCCTGCTGCTCGAAAAATGCTGTACGAAAGACTCGTGCAGCTCGGCAAATGATGATATCGAGCCGAATTTCAAATGCATGTACCATTGCATGGCCGGCCCTTCCATGCATGCTCCGAAGCTCCTACACATACAAGCTTCTCGTTGCTATTCGGGAATAACAGCCGTCTGCATCTTCATTTTATACAGAGTGATGAACTCGTCTGGGTCGGTTTTTCCATCATATGATTTGATGGTCGGCATCGTGAAACGAGATGAGAGTTGGATAGATGAAATCCTTCGAGTGAAGGGAGAATCTGCATAACTCTCAAGTGATATATTAGTTGGAGGAGCTGGGGCCCCAGGGATTAGGGCCATATACTTCTGCATCTGCTCGAGCAAGAGGATTTTACCCTCCGAGCTACTATCATCAGAGGGGGCCCAACTGCTCTCCTGTTCCGTGGGAGCTCGGGAGCTTGCCTCCTCTCGTTCTGTCCGAGGAACTCTCTCTTCGGATTGTGCATTGCTCTGGCCATCATTGTTTACCAGAGCTAGCTGTCGCCTCAGGTTCTCAGCCTCCAAGGTTATTCGGCGGTTTTCCTCTTGGAGGTTTCGGAGGTTCTCTTCTCGCCTTTTGAGTTCGGCCTCGAACTCTGCTGCGCTTTGGAACAGTCCGCGCCCGAGCTGATCATTGTTGTTACTGTTACCTTCCATATTGTTTTCAATCTTTCTTTCTTAAGTGGCCCTCCTTCTAGCGCCAATTGTTGATGCTCGTTTATTTTGGAGATTACTTTTTATAAGAGTACTAAATTGAAGTATTG
>JAPKLW010002207.1:82763-103485 GCA_026898455.1 Plectranthus barbatus
TGAACATCCTTGTCTTGAACTTTTTTCTTTATACTTCTTCTTTTTGGGCTTTTTATCTTATTGGACTCCAAAAATGGGCTTGCTCATTTTCGGGTCATAACAAGTATCATTATTTTGAAATAATGAAAAATATCTTTAAAAAATGTATATAAATGTTAATTTAGAATTACATGTTTTTATATTATGTGCTCAGCAATTGTTTATAATTTGATTATATTATTTATCATGTTTTAACTATAGTAGTTAGAGACCGCTTTGCATGTTTGGGTAGGTGCCGCCCAATAATTGCAGTTCGTTTTGCATGATTTGGGTAGACGACGTCCAATATTTAAGGCCCACTGATAAGCTCATATTTGTTCTCACGTATCCATGTTTTTCTCCTTTTCTTTAGTGCAATTAGGTTTGTTTATTAGTTGTTTTTGTGCATGAGTGCATTATAGAGGATGTTATGCTTGCCATGCTGAGTTTTGTAGGTTTTTGAGGTTAAAAGCGAGCAAAAGATGAAAAGAGCCGAGTTTGACAGAGTTGCTGTTTCGATTGACACACGGAAGTCGACCAAGTTGGAAGACGTACCAAAATCCTGAAGCATGACCTTTGTGTCGACCAACAGGGAGTATGTCGACCGACACAGAAGTTGGATGTCGATCGAAGGCAAGGCAGGAGAAGGGCTCGATATTGGTGTGTTGCATGTCGATCGACACAAAGGCTGATCATGGATGGATTAACATGTTTGCATCCATGTCGATCGACACACCCTGTGTTGATCGACACGGAGGCCGAAGATGGAAAAACTGCTCAATTTGGATATTTTTGATATTTTAGCCCAATACCTTTCTGAGATGTTTTCACTCCTCTATAAATACCAACTCACTAGGGCACGAAATCAATAATTGTTTTTACTTAGGATTATTCAACATTGGAGTTCTTCCAAGACATTGAAGGTTACTGTTCATTTTGTAAGGTATTTTATGATCTTTATAATATGTGTTCTTTGTTTCTAAACATGATTCGTGGCTAGAGACCCTAACAGGTTCTAGGGCTTTTGATAATCTTTTCTGATGCATGTGTAAATAATTCAACTCAATAGCATGGTTTAATTTCTTGAGCTTAATTTATCGAATCTAGATTTAAAGAAGGATCGAGAGATGAATTTGAATCTAGGTTTGTAGTTATCAATTGAAAGACCGAGAGGAGAAAATTGGTAATAGGAAGAAGAAATTAATTACAATTGTTTTCTGTCTCAAAAGGAAGAATTGATTGTAGGATTAAAATATGATAATTATTGGGATTGGCTAATTTTTTTCTTGAGACCGAGAGGAGATAGTCACATATTAGTAATCTAGGGTTTAATTGCCTAACCAAGGAATTTTATCCATTTAAATCTGATTTATTCCCCATTGCTGAGTTGATGAATTGATTATCTACCCTGGAATCTGTATCTTCAATTATTGTTTTCAAAACCCATTATTTTTCTGCATTTCTATCTTTAAATTTCAAAACCAAAACCCTTATTTGATTTACTCATACAACTATGGTTTGAAAACTATGGCTAGTACATAGAATAGTCTCGATATACAGTCTCTGTGGGTTCGACAACCTTAGGGTATTATAAATTTATTTGCTCATTGTGCTATAATTAATCAGATTATTTTACCGGTGATCAAATTGGCGCCGTTGCCGGGGACTGTTAGATTCTATTTTATTATTAGTTTGTTTTTAAATCTGTTGGATTGAGTTTTTATTTTTATTTTTGTTTAAATTTTTCTGTTTGTGTGTGTGTAATTTTCTGAGTTTTACGTCTGTATCGATCGACACACACCGTGTCGACCGACACAGCCGCTGAACTCCTGCGTGTTGATCGACGGAGCCCCTGTCGATCGACACAGAGGCTGATTTTTGTAGTGTCTTTTTCTTAGGTTGCATGAACATAATGGCTCGGGGCAAACCACTCGAAGCTTTTGACCTTGAAATCGAAGCCACAGTCCGGAGGATGGAAAACAAGGAAAAACAAAGCACAATCATGAACATGGAGCCCCCATACAACCCAAACAAAGAAGACTACTCAGAGATGCCACCCTTGGAGGATCCAGAAATGCAAATCACAACAAGGGGTGCCCTTCTTCTAGTCCAAGAAGTCAATCAGATGAAGGAAGTCATCAAGCATCTGATGGCTGAAAGGGAAGAGAGAGTCGAGGCTGCAAAGAGAGAAAAAGAACGAGAAAGAGAAAGGCGGTGCCAAGAGGACTCCGATGATGAGGATCCGAACGCCATGGCAGGGAGGTACAGACCACAGCCCGACAATGAGGGATTTGTTATTGGTATCACTGCCAATAACTTTGAACTCAAAACCAGTTTGATTCAGATGGTTCAACAGAACTAATTTGGGGGCCGAGCAGTGGAGGATCCCTACACTCATCTCTGAATGTTTGTGGAGGTGTGTGAGTCCATCAAGCATAATGGAGTCAGCCAGGATGTGATCCGTCTGCGCTTGTTTCCCTTCTCACTTCGGGATCAGGCTCGGACGTAGTTTACAGCCCTGGATTACAGCAGCATCCGCACTTAGGTAGATCTCCGAGCAGAGTTCCTTGCTGCTTTCTTTCCACCTTCTGTGATCATTCAGAAAAAGATGGAGATTTTGCAGTTCCACTAGAAGATGGACGAGTCCTTGTTCGAAGCATGGAGCAGGTTCAATAAGCTGTTGAGGAGTTGTCCGGGCCATGGAGTTGACACCGAGGAGAAGGCCCATATTTTCTATCGAGGGATGAACAAAAGAACTCAAGAGTCCATTGACAATGCAGCCGGAGGTTCTTTGATGAGCAAGTCACCTGAAAAAGCCCTCAAGCTGTTCAAGAAGATGGCGTTGCATACTCAGCAATGGGCCAATCCAAGGAGACCTCAAGTGAGAGTTGTGGAGAAGAAGGAAGATGACACCCTCAAGAAGGAGATCGAAAAACTCAAGGGCGAGATGGAGAAACTGACATCTAGTGCTTGTGTTTCTGTTGCACTGGTTGATCTCGTAGCCGATGTGAACTAAAAGAATCGAGGTGGATACCAAAATCAATACTGGCAAGGGGGTACCAGCACTACCACCCGAGAGCTCATCCAGGTTTCTCATATGCTCAACCTGAAGGTGCAGAACACCCTCCACCAGATTTCGATGTTCAAAATGGTGAGATTGTGGAGAAGAAGAAGGAGAGCCTCGACGAGGCGTTGCAGAAGTTCATCAAGGCATCAGACTATCGTGTTGGAAAGATTGAGCAGGAAGTGGCAGGGGTCAACACCAAGGTGGATAGACTTGGAAAGTACGTGCAGATTATCGAGACGCAAGTAAGTCAGATTGCTACTGCACTTGGTATGCAACATCAACAAGGGAAGCTGCCGAGCACCACCAAAGTGAACCCCAAGAACCAAAAGGAGTGCAAGGCGATCAAACTGAGGTCTGGAACCAGTTACCAGGGTCTGAGGATGCCCCAAAACGAGTTTGGGGGAGAAGAGGAGGAAATTCCCGCAGGAATGCCCTTTGTTTTGACCGAAACACCCTGTGTCGATCAACATAGAGGACACAAAGATGAAGAGATGTTGAGCGAAGAAGAAGAATCGGTCGACAGGAACTCAACGGGTGTGTCCCTGTTGATCGACACAGAGGGCAGGTCGACACAAATCCTGCCCAGTCGACATAGAAGGCTCCCCAGCTCCACCATTCTAGTTACAAAGTTGTTCCAACACCTCCGATGCCCTTTCCTCAACGGTTTGACAAGCAGAAGGAGGACTCCAAGTTCTCGAGATTTGTGGATAACTTGAAAAAGGTAAGTATCAACTTACCATTGATCGAGGCTTTGAGAGAAATTCCGGGCTACATGAAGTATCTCCGCAAGCTGATGAGTGAGAAGAAACACTTTGTGGAGAACTCAACTGTGAAGCTCCATGAGCAGTGCAGCCTACTCTTACAGAAGAAGATTTCGTTCAAGAGGAGTGATCCAGGATGCTTCTCGATTCCACTCGAGATTGGGGGGATTGAGTTTTAAAAGGTGTTGTGCGACACTGGTGCCAACATCAATCTGATGCTATACTCCATCTACAAGCGCCCCAACATTGGAGAGATGAGGCCGACTACAATAACACTGCAGATGGCAGGCCGATCTGTGTCTCGCCCCAAAGGTATACTTGAGGATGTTCTCATTCATGTGGGTCATCTAATTTTCCCTGCAGATTTTGTAGTGCTTGACATGAAGGAGGATAGCAACACACCCCTGATCTTAGGATGAGAACTCTTGGACACAAGTGTTGCCATGATTGACTGCCGAAGTGGAGAAATCACACTTCGAGCTAATGATGAGAGGATCACATTCAAACTTGACAAAAGCCGACAGCAATCTGAATGCAACCGGATCACCTCCATCGAAGACTCCGAGGACAAAGTTGTGGAAATTGAAGAGAATGAAGACCAAGCTGCCATTGAATGGGAGCGAGGGAATGAGATGGCAAAATTGCCAATTACACCATCTCACCCCGAGCTCACTGGTGTTATTTAAGATTGCATGGTCTACATGGTTGATGATGGAGGAAGGCGAGTCCGCACTCACCCGCCATGGACTTCAGAAAAAGAGGTACCGTCGAGCCACGACGTTAACCAAAGCACTTGTTGGGAGGTAACCCAACCTTTACTTGCTTTATTTTTAATTTCCTTGGTTTGTTTTCAATTTCGTGTTTTATTTTGTTTATTTTTGAAAAAAAATAAAAAAAATAAAAAAATAAAAAATTTTGAGGATCGACCTCTGTATCGATCAACATGCCTGATGTCGATCGACACAGAGGTCAAGACGGAGCTACACTTTGACCAGAGCTAGGAGTCGATAGGAAGGCTCTGTGTCGATTGACACACAACCTGTCGATCAACATAGAGTGCCAACAACCACAAATGCTTCGTCGAACTATGCTGATTCTTTCGGTAGATAAAAACGTTGATGTCTGTGATCAACAGTCAGGTACTAGTTCTTATTCTTGTCTGATTTTCAAATTTTTTCTAACTCTCCGAGTTTGAAATAAGTTTGGGGGGGATGTGGACAAGAAATTCAAACTTTCTATCCCTTTATCTATTATGCTTTCTGTTATTTGCTTTATGTTATTTAAATTTATGCCTAGAAAAAAATATGGATATAGTGTAAGGAAACCTGTCGAGTTTTGAACCTATTTGAGCTGATTGTGAGTTTAAAATTGATTGATGATGAGTTTGATTTGATTTAGATTGTGGTTGATTGCCTGTGAATGTAGAATACCGCATGATAGGATTGAATTGAAACTTACACTTGCATGATGTTTGAGTGGATTGAAATTGACTAAGGAAGAAATATTTGAACCCAAGTGAGAATTTGAGCCTTATTTTCCTTTCTTGTGAGATTCGCATGTATGTTTTTATTTCTCTAGAACTTGATTATGTTCTGTTTCAAGACCGCATAGTGTGCACAAGGATAGAAAATGATTTTAGGCCATCTTTGTTAGCCAAATATCCCAAACACTGTCCTTTTACATATTAAATTATCCCTAGTCAGCCTCATTGTGCCTAACTCCATTTTTTTTATCTTGCCTATGAGATTTATGGAGGATAAGGATGATTAGGTGTGTGATATGGATGAGAAATTCTTAAATTGGTAAACAAAAGAAGGTAGGGCTCTAGAAAAAAAATTGTTTGTGTCCTTATAAGCTCAAAAGAAAAAAATTGTTATCTATAAGAGCATAAAATGATTAAAAAAGAAAAAAAAAGAGAAGAAAAAGAAAGAGCCTTGATTTGAGTTGAATATATTAGGAGAAGGGTGGATGATGAATAGATAGTGGTTGAATTGTTGAGAGTCATGAACTCAATTGATTTAGTCACTTGACCATATTTTCCTACCTTTCACAAAAGCCTACATTACAACCAAATGAAAAGTCCTTTCTGATTCTTGAATTGTGTGCACATTTGAGCAGTGGAGATTCTAGAGATTTTGCAAGCCTATGGTAGAAATTTCTTCATACATGTTGTGAGTGCTTTCATTGAAAACCCAAACACTTGTGTGAATGAGCGATACACTATCTTGTGAGTCTTCTGAAGTTGATGGATTTCTTATCTCTTTCAAATTGCTGGTGTGATGTGGATTTTTTATTCTTGAATGTGATGAATCTTGTGAGGCATAGCACTTTCAACTACATGAGATTTCTTTTCTTTCTTTTCTTTTGATTGAGGACAATCAAGCATTCAAGGTAGGGGGTTTGATAAGCTCATATTTGTACTCACTTATCCATGTTTTTCTCCTTTGTTTTAGTGCAATTAGGTATGTTTATTAGTTGTTTTCGTGCATGAGTGCATTATAGAGGATGTTATGCTTGCCATGCTGAGTTTTGTAGGTTTTTGAGGCTAAAAGCGAGCAAAGGATGAAAGGAGCCGAGTTTGACAGAGTTGCTGTTTTGATTGACACACGGGAAGTCGACCAAGTTGGAAGACGTGCCAAAGTCCTGAAGCAGGACCTCTGTGTCGACCAATAGGGAGTATGTCAACCAACACAGAGGTCGAATGTCGATCGAAGGCAAGGCAGGAGAAGGGCTCGACATTAGTGTGCTGCATGTCAATTGACACACATTGTGTCGATCGACACGAAGGCTGATCATGGATGGATCGACATGTTTGCATCCATGTCAATCGTAACACCCTGTGTCGATCGACACGGAGGCTGAAGAAAGAAAAAATGCTCAATTTGGATGTTTTTTATATTTTAGCCCAATACCTTTCTGAGATGTTTTCACTCCTCTATAAATACCAACTCACTAGGGCACGAAATTAATGATTGTTTTAACTTAGGATTATTCAACATTGGAGTTTTTCCAAGACATTGAAGGTTCCTATTTATTTTGTAAGGTATTTTATGATCTTTATAATATGTGTTCTTTGTTTCTAAGCATGATTCGTGGCTAGAGACCCTAATAGGTTCTAGGGCTTTTGATAATCTTTTCTGATGCATGTTTAAATGATTCAACTCAATAGCATGGTTTAATTTCTTGAGCTTAATTAATCGAATCTAAATTTAAAGAAGAATCGAGATATGAATTAGAATCTAGGTTTGTAGTTATCAATTGAAAGACCGAGAGATGAAAATTGGTAATAGGAAGAAGAAATTAATTACAATTGTTTTGTGTCTCAAAAGGAAGAATTGATTGTAGGATTGAAATCTGATAATTATTGGGATTAGCTAAACTGTGTTCTTGAGACCGATAGGAGATAGTCACATATTAGTAATCTAGGGTTTAATTGCCTAACCAAGGAATTTTATCCATTTGAATCTGATTTATTCCTCATTGCTGAGTTGATGAATTTTTCATTGTTGATGAATTGATTATATGCCCTGGAATCTATATCTTTAATTATTGTTCTCAAAACCCTTTATTTTTCTGCATTGTTATCTTTAAATTTCAAAACCAAAACCCTTATTTGGTTTATTCAAACAACTATGGTTTGAAAATTATGGCTAGTACATAGAATAGTCTCGATATACAGTCTCTGTGGGTTCAACAACCTTAGGGTATTATAAATTTATTTGCTTACTGTGCTATAATTAATCTGGTTATTTTACCGGTGATCACCCACATTGGTATGCCTGGATAGGCGGCGCCTAGAAATTATTTTATCAGAACCAATATTGGATATGGGTCGAAACAATTAATATCACATTTTTTATCTCCACTTTAATAGAAGTCTATTTCAAATACATGTCGTCCATTATAATTGATTGAGTGCTAAGCTTTCTTCGGTCTAGGGTATTTACACCAAGGTGTTTGCTCTAACTCAACGTGGCTAAGGCTCAATCATAAGTGCTATTGAAGTATTGTGTGATGGGGTTGACTTGCTTAGATTGTTTTGGCGCCAAAGCATGCAAGATGATTTAAGGACACAGATTAATTGGATTAATCAACTAGGAGTTGAAAAATAGTTTTGCAATTGGCTTGGAGGCCTATTCAGTGATATTATTTCAGTTATTAGCCAAAGCAACGCTGTGATAATATTGACTTGGATCTTGGTCCACTAAAATTTATATTTGATATAAGTTTGTATTTTGTGTTTGGGGTCATAGAATATATTAAAATTAGTGGGAGCTAATCAATGCAAAAATCCTTGTTTGATTAGTTATGTGAATGTGATTTTTTACTTAGTTCTGATTTTTCTTAAAATTTATTTTTTTTATCAGATTAACATGTCGAAACTATTTTTGAAATATTTAATGGAAATCAATTCGTTGATTTGGTCAAAGTTTTGGATTAGATCCAATCTATGCGTTTGTTGCTAAGATTGAAACACATTGATTATATGTAGAACAAAGTAATTTGTCCCATCTTGTTAAAGAATCTATTGACTTTTCTAAGTTTGACGAAGTGAGTCATAAGAAAATATCGAGGATGCCATTCAGGATAAATGTGTCATGTCTCTTTATAGCTATCGAGTTGTAGAGGTGACATGAGCACATATTTTCTTGTGAAATGCTTAGATGCATAAAGAGAGATCTTGCAAAGTTTGAGACACGAGATGATCAAGCGATAAGCTAAGGATGTTTTTATTGAGATACATACGTCTATTTATGAACTCGCATTATTGGGTATTGGATACATATTATAGCTTAGACATTTGAAAAATGTTTGAAGATAAGTGAGACAGAGAAAGTTAGTCACTTGCGTGAAATGAAGCAATAGTTGTTGATGAACGTATAGTGACAAATAGATTAGATCTATATTTAAATAGACTAATGTTGAGGATCATTATATCTATTCTCTTGTTAGACATTAATGGGATTTTTCATTTAATTTTGGAAACATATTCTATTCATTTTCAATGAATGGAACTAATTTTGAATTACATCCCTGTTGAATGGATTATGGTAGCTTAACTGTAAGCACAAAATTCTCAATGATAATAATAAAATCCTTTAGCTAAATAATATGAATAAGCTCATGGTCTTTAACATCGTAAACCTAATCATAGTAATGAGAAAAGAATAGTGAGGTTGAGAAAGTTAGACTATCTCATATCATTTGATTTTGAATCTTGTGATACATGCAAATCTTATCACAAATGATGTATGACAAATGAATTACTTTCGAAAAAAGTATTATGAGTCAAAGATATGCTAGAGTAGATTCATCGTGAATGGATAGTTACAACTCAAGCATGAGTGGATAATTGTATACTATAACTTTTACTTATGATTTTCAAGAGATGGATATGTGTATTTTACACAGATTTAAGGCTCTTAAAAATCTATGGAGTTTAAGTTGAAAGTTGAGAAACTAATTGACAAGAGTATTAAAGCTTGTTAAATCTTGTTGGACATGATTCTATCCATGATGAATTTTACCAATCTCTCTACATCACTTTGGACATGTTTTTAGAGCAATGTCTATGTTCTAAATAAGATTCTTTCGAAATCAGTCAAGAAAATACCATATGGATTATGGTATATTAGATCTTAATCTTGAGCATATGGAAACCTAGGGTTGTAGCATTATCGGGAAGATACAGACTAATGAATTAGAATATAAAATGAGAAACTTGTGGGATATCCTAAGAGGATATATCATTTCTACACACTTAGAGATCACAAGGTGATTTCTAATACTACGACGTTTCTCTGTAAAATATATTAATTTAGAATTAATATGAATATAATTATTTTGAAAATAATGATAATATTTAGAATATATGAATTGATATTTTAATTTAGAATTAAAATAAATATTCATCTTCAAAGTTCGTAGTATAGTAGATTCTGGGAAAACTCAAGAATCACAAGAAGAGAATGTTACAATAGTTGCATCACTCTAAGAACTCTCACAATGTTGGACAAGATATCTTACACATGTAAAATGATAAGCTTGAACAAACGTAAAGATAACTCAATAAATCTTGGTTACTTATGAATTGTCTAAGAGACATAATCTTTTGGTTTAGAACAAGATAATGGCTGACCAAGAGTTTGAATTGGAGTACTGTGAGACACATAAATCCATAAAAGGATTGAGCATTTTGGAGATTTTAGAAATATTTAAAGAATACTAAAACTATTCTCAAGTACTTTAGAAGAACTTAAGAATAATTATTGTTCCATGGTGGACAATTAATCTATAAGTGACTAGGTGCACTGATGAATGTTTCCAAAAAGATTTTGACTTGTAATAATCATGATGATAAGAGAAATAATAAAGAAATGATGGACATAAAATTAGAGCAAGTACCCACTGTAGATAAATAGCTAATTTGTTTGTGAAACATTTGTGAGTTTGGAACCACAAAATGTTCATAAACATGAGTATTAGATACACTAAACATTGGCTCGAGCTAGTAGGAGATTTGAGATAGTATATCTTAGAAACATATTTTGGAAGAGACATTTATCTAGATCACATTCTGTTAGGAATTTAGATTCAAATTCCTTTCCTTTTGTGTTTTGATATGTCAAAGATTGTATAGAAACCACCAAACTTAGATTGTCTCTAGAATAGGTCTAGCCAATTTGAAACTTGTAAATCCTTGTTAGGATGATTTATCGAGTTGTAACAGACTTACGAAGACGAACTGACAAACTGGTCGAAGAGCCAGTTTACCAGTTTGAAGTACGCAGAAGGTGACCAAAAGTTTGGTTGAGTTCACCAGTTCACAAGTTTGAGGAATTCGCCAGTTCACCAACATGGAGCGGTGCCATATGCTTAACAGTCTACAATCTCAAATATGCGTACAAAGACACAAAGATCAAGTCCAAGGAATGCTTTACAAAGCCAGACTTTAAAAATGGAGATTCCTTAAAGTCTTAAGATTGCTCTACGAGTTTTGATTCCTCAGACTGGCAGAGCCGTTCTAACACAAGGCTGCAAAGTCCAAATCTGTGTTAGAAAAGCAAGAGCAGGTGCTAATCTTCTGGAAAAGCAACCTGTCCATAGCAGAAAGAAGGGGCACCGATTGGACAACATCTCAACGGCACTCAACGGCACTCAACGGCTTTAATTTTTGAGTCTCTCACACTTCATCTATAAATAGACAAATGGCTCTGAAGAGAGACACCAATAATTTGTGAAAGCACTGAAACTCTACTGAATTGCATATTTAGAAGCTTTCTACTTTCGAGGCTAATGTTAGCTTACTGTGTGTCATCTTTAGACACAAGACTCGTAGCTTCCTCCTCGAGTACTTCTTTGGTGTTCTTACTATCTGAGTAAGAACACATTAGTCTCTGAACATCTCCGATCAGAGATTCTTACGGGTGTATAGCCGCAAATCGATGGTTCCAGGAAGAACCTTAAAGTTCCCAACTCCAGAGGAGGAGAGTGAGTGGTGTGCCCACACTCCAAATCTGCGAAGTAGAAGGAAGACAAAGGCTTGGGCGAGTGAGCTAGTGGACTAGTAGACATTGGCATCTGCCAGCTAGCTATAGATCGTTAGCTCTTTTGTATTCCTAAAGCTTAGTGAATTTCTAGACTTTGTATGAAGAGAGGACGTAGGGCTCTTGTGTCCGAACCTCTATATATCCCGTGTTCTTTACTGCTTTAATTTCTTTTGAATGTGGATTTAAAACTCAACACTCTCTAAGTGTTGAAGTATATCTTGAATTGAACTCATGCTATTAAACTCGCTATTACTTAAGTGTTCAGAAGCACAAACTGGTGACTAACAACCAGTTTGTGAAGTGCAAGTTTCATTAAGTTTCTTCCGCTACCAATTACGGCTCTAATCTCGGGACCAACACATTCACTTATATGTTTATTGTGTACATATAAGGCTTACACATTATTTTGGATAATAACTCATTTGTTTGTATTATTCAAATAGATGTTCCCATGAGTTAATATTGTTGTTAACGATGTGAGACATTAATGATATAGTATAACTGTTAAAGTGCCCCAACCAATGATCATAAAGAGTGGGATATTGATGATATGTGATACGTTGGCATGTGGTCCGCATCACATTCTTAGAGAATGTAGTTGATCTCACGACTGCGAAATATTTGATGTTCGTGATGGACACATGGATACTTTGGAGAGTATTCGTATACCCTACCTCTAAACCATTTGGTTTTATGTGTCTATGGTTTATTGGTAAGTGGAGTATATAACTGTCCTTAGACCTAAGGTTAATACTCATTTTATTTGCGAAGTGATGTGCTTTGACCAAGTACAATGCTTGCACTCCATTAAAGGGGTAGATGCGGCTTGTGATGGGTATATCATGATGTAAATGAAAAAGGTAGTTGAGCCAAGATGAGTTTTATTGCACGATTAGACTTCGAGAAGAACACTCAAATTCTCTATATTATTTGACCACTAAGTCACTGGCCAGCGCAAGAGATGTATTCAATTATAATAATTGAATATGATCTATATGAGTCATCTAGTAAAGATGAGATAAATTAATTAAGCTATTGGGATAGACACATGGCCAATCCTACGCTTAATTGAGTGGTTCACGAATGAAGAGATGTTATATAAACTTCACGAAAGGTTAAGTTTACTAAGTCCACGTAAACGTTCTCCGTATATCAAGTTTGCTACACTACACAACGCAGTTTAGGAGTTTTGTGTAGACTTTAATTTGGTTAAAGTCGGTAATTGAGGCCTATATGGTCACACTATAAGTGTTGGATAGATCGGTTTAAGGGTGTAATGATGGTGCATGGTTTTTGAAATCAAAATCGTAGTCCAAGTGGAAGATTGAAAGATACGGACAAAGATTTTGTACAATTAGATTAGTACAACATATAATAATTAGATTAATATATCTTCCAGATTAATATACTAATAAGATTAGTATAAAATATATTAATTGGATTAATATCTATCTGGTAATATATTAATAATTGGATTATTAATTAATGGAATTGATATGGAAACAAATAAGACCCAAATCTTATTAGATAAGATTTGAGATTCTCTTCTATATAATTAAGAGAAGAAACACGCGTTAATGTCAATGAGAGAAGTGAGAATTTGTTTCCTACACAGTTCATATAAAATACACATTCCTAGGGTTGTGAGTTCTACGCCTCCATAATTCTCTGTGGGAATTCCTAGCATTCCTGGTTTGAATATACACCGTCAATTAGATTATGTCAATTAGATTATGTACCTGATTGATTCAATACGTGGATACCTTTTTAATGAGGCTGAGGCTTCTAGACATATATCAATAGACCTCGATCCTGACCCAGTTCATGCGACCAGTGAACATATGAGTATTATTGATAAAGACTCAAACACAAATGAGAAATTTGAGAATGATAGTAGTCAAGATGTTGATACAGAAAGTAATGAAGATTCAGACAGTGAATAAGGTTTTTTACTATAATAAAGACTTTTATTATAATGATTACAATGTAAGATTTTATATAATAAGTATAATTATACCATACAATCTTTTAATTTATGATTCTTCTCTTTATCTTATTTCATAAAATGCCAAGAGGACAAGCATTATCAAATGCTATTGGTAGAGTTGGGGTGACCTCTGATACGGCCCCGAGGTAATTCTTTTCATAAGTTTAATATATTGTAAGGCTAGCAACTGAAGCATCTATTTACCCATCGACATTCTCTTTAGTCCGTGAAGCAATGTGTGATCTGAGTAAGAAGATAATGGCAATATGTTTAGCAGAAGATTAGCAAGAAAATATATGTGATGTTATCTTTCCAACAATCCAAACTAAGGAGTCGTCAAAAGGATTCAGAACAAGAACTAATGTCAAAGGGTCAAAATGACAACTAAAAAGTTGGGTGAAACTTCAATCAAAATGGAGAGAAGCATACCTTAGAATCAAAGTATATACACCATCTGTACATTTTTTAATTTTTAAATAATAAATTGCTTGCATAATTATTATTTATATTTGGATTAGGATTTTGGAGCACAAAGTCAGTATTAATTGTTCAGCACCTCCGACATTTTGTTTCACTGAACTATTAAAATAATTTTTATATATAAAAATCTAGTATTTTTTTTAGTATAGGTCCCCCCTTGATCATCCTTCATATCTTTTCGGTGGAATGGATTTCAAAGGAGAAACTCCAAATGCCACCAATCAAACTGATGAAACACTTTAGTTTATATTGTCTTCAGATTTTAGTTATAAATCATAAATGCATTTTATCGAACAATTTGTGTGCACTTGTAGAGTGAAAATTACGATTACATGATCTTTGTTAATTGAACTCTCCAGAAATGATTGAAAGTTACAGTTTCATAGCAAATGAATTCGAAATGATTAATGTAGTTTGTAATTTTCAATAAGTTTTAAAATCAAAACTAACTTATAATGAAAGGAAATTTATTAACCAAGCAGCTTTTAAGAGGAAAAAAGAAAATAAACACTGTGCGTGCACAAACACGTGGTGTTAAAAAAAAATGATACAGCAGTCTCCAAACGACGTCGTAGCTTGCAGAGGTAGATACTATAAATGTGAGGCAGCAAGGTGAGCAATATCCACATCCACCACATCTAAAGAAAAAAAAACAGCTACACATAATTAGGCATGGCCAGCGAATCCACCCACTTCAAGCACGCAAACTTCTCCAGCGAGATTAAGGATTTAATCTTCAAAGGAGATACCCACGTCCCCCCTGGCAAAACTTTCCTTCGTCTCACCAAAACAGATGATTTGGAAAAGCCACAGAAGTATAGTGTCGGCTCAGTCTTGCACTCCAAGCCAGTCCTATTCAAGGCTGATACCGGTAAGTTAAAACTTACAACCACCATTGTATTCGCTATCACAGAAACAGCCGAGGACAAACATCCAGCCGATGGTATTGCTTTCTTCATCCAAGGATCACTCAACCTTCCTCATGGCGCCAGCGACGGCAACTTCGGAATCTTCGAGCCTCAATCAGGCACCGTTCCAGGCCTTTTCGCTGTCGAATTTGACATCTTCAAGAATGAATGGGATCCGACTTCTCACCACATTGGGATTGACATCGAATCCAGACAATCAGACATAACCGATGATCTAGACATAAAACTGGTAGTGGGGCATCATGTGAAAGCGGTCATAAGCTACGAGGAAGCCAACAATTTCTTAGATGTTAACATTACTGCAGGCACACGTAGCTTCACCCATCAATACCCCTACGATTTGAGTCGTAATCTTGATAACGAGGTTTATGTCGGAATCTCGTCTTCCACAGGAGATCACGTTGCACTTCATGATATTCTCTTCTGGTCTTTCGATTCCGATATAGTTCGTGATTAATGTTGCCGATGGGGTTGATGATTCCGTCAGTCAACAGATTGTGTGAGTTTGTGTGTGCTTTTATGTGTACGTATTGTAAGTCCATTAATAAGCATATTCATACATATGCACCCAATAAGGACTTCTCCTCGGCCTCGGCCTCGGCCTCGGCCATGCTGCTGTAAAATACTACTCTTGTGTGATGCAACTCTATTTAATAAAATAATCGTCTAGTTACTTGTCTAATCATCTTCAAGTTTTTTCGAATATTGAACACCTGATGGCTGTGACTTTATGATTTCGCAAATCAACCACTTGAACAAGGTTTTCCCATGGGTCAATGAAAACCCTAGGATCAAAATACAAAAGGTGGAACCAAAAAAACTAAAATTGTGGACGCACATACTCCTTTTGCCTTTGTCAAAAGACGAAATTGGAAGTTTTAATTAATTAAATTTGTTAAGTTAATTAAATTTTTATTCATTAATTAAATTATGCCAATTTGTCTTTGGCGAAGATGATTTTATTTTCCATCTTATAAATAGACTAGGGCCTTATTATTTTCGTTCGTCTTCTATTCTACACGTACGTATATTTTTGGAGAACATATTTCCTTTTTTCTCATGAGTTGCTAAACACCTTTCATAGTTGAAGAATAATTCCAGGTTTCGAAGTCTTCGAGGTGTGAGTTTATCGGTTTACTTTGTTTGCGAGATTGAATATTTTCAGCTTATGAATTAATTCTATCGATCTTATTTGAGTTAATATCTTCAGGCTCGTAGCTACATTTATTAATTCACTAGCAATAAATAAGAATTCATAAGTCTTTTTGAACATCTTCGTTTTTTAACTTTAAAGGAGAAATGGGTGATTTGCTATGTGAAGAAAGCTTTCACATTAGGTATGAGAATGACACAACTTAGTGAGAGCGTCAATTCCGATGTCAAGAGTTGTACGAAGCCTAATTTAAACATCTCACAACTCCTTAAGAGTTTGAGCAGGCCTTGGAGGAGAGACGATTTAAAGAATTAAGATATTAATTTGAGGCACGCAAAAAACTACCCAGATTGAGGTTAGTGAGTTCTCCTATGTTACAACATCTTTCAAAAATTTATACCCCAACAATTTCTTGACCTATTTCAGAAAGCGTTTGACTCATTCACTGCTGCATACATGGAGCAGAGAAATGAGACTCAGTCATTGTTTGAGTATGTGATCGGACTAATCGATCACGATATAGAATAGACTGTGACATATGACCCTAATACAAAGATGATTTCCTGTAGTTGTACGAAATTTGAGACGGTTGGATTGTTATGGTGTCATGTTGTGAAAGTCTATGATATCATGGATGTAAAAATACTTGCACAACATTATATTTTGAAAAGATGGACAAGAAAAGCTAGAAGTGGTGTGGTGCAACATTATATGAGTAATGAAGTTGAAGAAGATCCTAGCCTATAGAGTACAGTTTTATACACAAAACTGTGTTCAATGCTTGTACGGCTAGCCAACTGACGAATCTTTTTACTCATCAACATTCTTCTTAGTCCATGAAGCAATGTGTGATCTGAGTAAGAAGGTAATGGCAATAAGTTTAGCAGAAGATGAGCAAGAAAATATAAGTGATGTTATCTTTCCTACAATCCAATCTAAGGAGTCATCAAAAGGATTCAGAACAAGAACTAATGTGAAAGGGTCAAAATGACGACAAAAAAATTGGGTGAAACTTCAATCAAAATGGGGGGAAGCAGACCTTAGAATCAAGGTATATACACCATCTGTACATTTTTTTGATTTTTAAATACTAAATTGCTTGCATAATTATTATTTACATTTGGATTAGGATTTTGGAGCACAAAGTGAGTATTGTTAGCACCTCCGACATTTTGTTTCACTGACCTACTAATGGTATGAGTTATTTGTATTAAAATAATTTTTACATATAAAAAAATTAGTTTTTTTTTTTTTTTTTGTATAGGTCCCCCCTTGATCCTCCTTGGTATCCATTCGTTGGAATGGATTTCAATGGAGAAATTACTCCAAATGCCACCAATCAAACTGATGAAACACTTTAGTTTATAATCTCTTCAGATCTTTGTCATAAATTATAAATGCATTTTATCGAACAATTTGTGTGCGCTTGTAGAGTGAAAGTTACGATCACATCTTTGTTAATAGAACTCTCCAGAAATAATGATATTGAAAGTTACAGTTTCATAGCAAATGAATTCGAAATTATTAATGTAGTTTGTAATTTTCAATAAGTTTTAAAATCAAAACTACTCCATCCGTCCCATTTTATTAGTCCCAGTTGCCTTTTTACTCTGTCTCATTTATTAGTTCATTTTCCTAAAATGGCAAACTTTTTCACACTCTCCAATAAATTATTAATTCCACTACACTCACAAACATTAGTTATTTTGTTATTTTCGTTTGGGACTATTACATCGGGACGGAGGGAGTAATTTATAATGAAAGGAAATTTATTAACCAAGCCCACAACCAGCTTTTAAGAGGAAAAAAGAAAATAAACATTGTGCGGCACAAACATGTTGTGTTAAAAATAAAAGAAATGATACATCAGTTTCCAAACGACGTCGTAGCTTGCACAGCACCCTGTGCTAGATACTATAAATGCGAGGCAGCAAGGTGAGCAATATCCACCACATCTAAAGAAAAAAACAGCAACACATAATTAGGCATGGCCAAATCGAGTATTTAATGTTCCCCGAGGAAGTTGAGTTTATTGATCAAGGATATGGAGATCTATGGGGGAACTATCCCTCATGTAATGGCTACTTTTCACATAGTCCATATGCTAGCTCAAACCATACTCGGAATCCATGCATGACATTCGATAGTAATGATAAATGGGGTAGCAGTGGTAATGGAGGATATAGAAAAGAGAGAACATCTAGGGAAGCATTGGATAGGAAGCCTGACAAGCATGAGGGGATGCTTACTGAGATACAAATGCAATTATCCGAGATTTTAAAACGGGTGAGTGAGAAACATCAAGTGGAAAAACATCCAATTGACATGGAAATAAATCCGAAGGAAAGTTGTGAAGTGATTGATGAAAGTGTGGAAGATGAATGTGAAGACTTGGTGATGAAACCTAAGGAGGAAAGGTGCATCCTGTCAACAGGGAAATGCTGATGAACCAGCTTGCGGTGTTTTCGTGGTTTTCTCGCAGCATGTTGTTTGGTCAGCTTGAGTTTGCTAGCGGACCAACATTTAGCACTCACAGAAGGAAATGGTACATTTGGTGCCCTTCAGCCCTTGATGATCATTGGACTTAGCTTTAACATAAATTATTTTTTCATTGCCAATGACAACATTCAACGAAGATGCATGATTGCGCTTTATTAAAATCCAGACCTGATTTATCCGAAGGATTTTTCTTGGTCAAAATTACTTCATCTAAAATTCTTGAGCTGTTTGAAAAAGAGCATTTGCATGGTTCTGGCTCAAAGTTTTCACTTTTCAAAGAATCGCACTCATCTTTTAGTGAAAACGGTTTCAAGGTTTCCTTTTGCTGAATCAGAATGTCAGATCAAAGACGTAGCTTCCTGAGAAGTAAAGCTCCAAGACACAAGGAAAAGAGGTCAGTATGAGGTATATTGGACTAGCGGACAAGCACACTCATGTTTCGTGGCAGCCACTACAGTGGATATCAACTAACTGTGGCACAAGAGGCTGAGTCATCTTAATTTCAAGATCATCAATCATTTGAAAGGTACGAGCGGGTAAAAGGTCTACCCAAGGGCGGATTTAATTTGTATTAGAAGATAATATAAAATTTAAAAAAATCTTAAAATTAGAAGACATTTTTATCCTCTGTTATTTAAAAGGATATAATAGGGATTTCAATTATTAATTAATAATTTCAAAAGTTAAATTAGTTGATTTTAAAAGTAAAAAACTTAATTGGATTAAATAATTAAGAAGAGACTAATGTTTTTTTTGTCAGATTAATTAAGAGAGTATAAATAATCCTTCTCTCTTCTTCAAATGTACGAAGACTTCTTCCCCAGCGGGACTGAGAATTTAATGTACCAAGGAGATGCCCACGTTCCCACTGGCACTCTTTCGCCCGTCTCACCAAAACAGATGATTCGGGCAAGCCACTGATGTTGAGTCTCGGACCAAACGGTAAGTTAAAAGTTGATACCACCATCAAAGAAGCAGTCGATGACAAAATTCCAGCCGATTCATCACTGGATCACGCAACAATCTTAATGGCGGCAGCGGCAGCAACTTCGGCATCTTCAACCCTCAATCAGGCACCGTGTAAGTTAATCTTGCCCATAATTTGTTCTTCTATTTTAGATAGAAATAAGGCTATCTTTTACAGCCACAATTCTTGCCTTAAAATTAGGATCACTATGTTTTTGCCTAGATTATAGTCCTTCTATATTTTCTAATTTCGTTGTAGTATTTGTACATGTATTCTGTTGAATGAAGAACAACACAAGAAAATTCCCCAACATTGTGCTTATACTCCTTATCTCCATATCTGCTGCTTTCCTTGTTCTCTCTCTGCAACAACAAGTGGCATCAGAGCCATTTCTGGTGTTTGATCCAAACTTTTGAAAAATGGCAAAACAGGGAGGAGAATTATATGATTTCCAGACCGTGAGGGAGAATGATAATGCTGGGCATTTTCCGATTCTCACTCGCACAAACTACGGGGAATGGTCAATTCTCATGAAAGTGCATCTACAAGCGCAAGGCTTGTGGGATGTGGTGGAGGAGGGTCCTGGAGATCAACGTAACGACCGACGCGCCATGTCGACACTGCTCCGGGAAGTACCACCAGAGCTGATCCGTACTCTTGGTGTCAAGGAGACAGCCAAGGAAGCGTGGGACACGCTTCGTACAATGCGGGTTGGAGTGGAGCGTGTTCGGGAGGCTAAAGCACAGATACGACGAATGGAGTTCGAAAACCTTACCTTTAAGGAGGGTGAGGGAGTGGAGTCTTTTGGCACTCGACTTATGACGATTGTCAATGATCTCGAAATGTTGGGAGATTCAGTGACTGAGCACAAGGCAGTGCTGAAATTCCTTCGTAGTGTACCACGTCCATATCAACAGATGGCAAGGGCGATTGAATCACTCTTGGATCTGAAAACGTTGTCAATTGAAGAACTAATGGGGCGTCTTCTTGTCTTAGAAGAGCACGACAAGAGTGACAGCTCTACATCTGCTGGGAGTCATTTGCTTCTTACGGAAGAAGAGTGGCAGGTTCGCCAAAAACAACATGAGCTAGGGCAAAGAGCATTCAGTGGTACGAACAAGAAGGACAAAGCTTCAACAAAGGCTAGGCCATGGGCTGGGGCCAACACAAGGTTGTCAACAAATGGAGGCAACACTGAAGGAAAGAAGGGATATTGTAGATATTGCGGTATTCCTGGTCATTGGGCTAAGGAATGTCGCAAGGCTGTTGTAATTTCGTAATCGGGTGCAACACGAATTCAAACAGCACACA
>JAPKLW010002208.1:0-28136 GCA_026898455.1 Plectranthus barbatus
CGTTTAGGCCTGCCTAACTCAAGACCTTCCCATAAAATTTACATTGATTTGGTACCATTTTCGCACTTTTATTTATATATCTTAAATTTTGGTAAAAACTTGCGTTAGCCACGCCTAAACAATTTAGGCGGGTTTTATCCATACTCTAATGAATCCATCCATCCTAAATAGGGTTTATTAATCCTCAATTAGGGTATATTAGATAGGTTTGACTTCGGTTAATGAATAAACTCGCCTGAACTGTTTAGACATATTTAACTAGAGACCTTCCCTAAATTTTTCTTACTAAAATTTTATTTTTATTGTGGCTGAGAGAGAGGTAGAAACGGGGTCGGAAGCCAAATTTTATAACCGTGTATGAATCGGGTCGAAAGCCAAATTATATAGCCAGATCGATATAGATGTACATATTTCTTTTTATTTTTTTAATTTTAAATTTTAGGTAGGAAACGGGTCGGAACTAGATGGGAAGGAATTTTGTGGTATTTTAAATCACACGAGACTTATAACTTAATTAAAAAATAATATGTTATGGGAAGGTCTTGGGTTAGGCAGACCTAGACGATTTAGGCGGGTTTTATCCATTAACACAAGCCCAAACCCATATAATATACCCTAATTGGGATTAATAAACCATATTTGGGATGGATCAATCCATTTGGGTAGGATAAAACTCGCCTAAACCGTTTAGGCCTGCCTAACGCAAGTTTTTGCCATATGTTGGGAATATGTCTTTTCTGAAAATTTTAAATAGACACTTTGACTATATAAAAATTTTAAATAACCACTTTTATATATTCGTTCAAGAAATAACCATCCTTAAATATCCTCATTTTTCATATATAAATCCCAAAATTTTTAAATATCAATTTTAAATTCATTTGTGATATTGCAAATATTCAAATTTAAAATCAGTGAGGTTCCCTAATAATTTTTCTACAAAATTTTTATTTTTTTAATATAAAAAACTTTATTAGGTTGCGATTTTTTTAAAAAAATTGATCTAAATTAATTTTATATTTATTTATAAAATTTTAGCAAAACACAAATTCTAAATTTTTACACAAGTTTTAATTTTATATATATATATATATATATATATAGAGGTGTAATCATATCACAAGTCCCCTTTAGATGGGAGATGAGAATGAATCTTATCCTTCTATTTCATAAAATGTGTGGTCCAGATTTCATATTTATAATTATTTTATTAACTAATTTATCAATTAATTATACATATTAAGGGCTTTTTAGTATTTTAGCATTTCATAATTAGATTCTTCTAAAATTATAATATTTTCCTTAACTAATTCCTATATTCTCTCTCATAATTGTATTGCGTATAATCTCATTTCCTCACCCAGATTTACCAACCCCAAATCTTCCTCCCTCTTCCAGCCGCAACCACCGTTCTTCACCAATGTCGAAAGAAGAAGTTCATGGTAAGGATTCTCCCATCTCCATCAAATTGACATCTACTCTCTCTCGGCGGCAAATCCAGGTGCAGCGTGCGATGGCGACGAGGCTGAGA
Organism: Plectranthus barbatus; assembly: GCA_026898455.1. Lineage (NCBI taxonomy): Eukaryota > Viridiplantae > Streptophyta > Magnoliopsida > Lamiales > Lamiaceae > Plectranthus > Plectranthus barbatus. The sequence continues at coordinate 1,532 of JAPKLW010002208.1, forward strand.
ACGTAGATGAGAACGCAAAGCAGAGAAGTAAGGATTACTACGAAGTCGGAGTCAAGTGTCTCCAATGGCGACGAGGAATTATCTGAGGGCAGAGAGCTAGCGCCGCCGAGCTCACGTGAACGGGCAGTCATGTAGATAGAGGAAGTGAATGGTAGAGAGAGAGAGGGGGGGAGATGGGTGTATGACGTTTGTAAGCTAATTTCATAATTGTTTTTTTTTCATATATAAGTTGCATTATATACGCCTGTAAATATACATTATATACGCCTGTACAGTTGCATTACTCTTCATGGAATTATTAAGATTTTTTAATACAGTTGTGTGTTTTCTGGTGCAAGTTGCATTATATAAACATGCAAATATGCATTATATATGCCTGCAAATATGCATTATATAAGTCTGCAAAGTTGCATTATATAAGCTTAAAAAGTTGCAGTATGTTTCTTTAAAATTCAAAAGCCCTAAAAATGATAAAAAGTATAAAGTTAATTAATTTAGAAAAATATTCATTAAAATTCGAAATTAATAAAATGTAGCGATAATACAGCATAAATTTAGGGATTTCCTAGATATAATGTGTGAAAAATACAAAAATAATTAATTTAGGAAAATATTCATTAAAATTCAAAATTAATAAAAAGTAGCGATAATGTAGAAAAAATATAAGATTTTTTTAGATATTAATGAGTGTGAAAAAGAATAAAAATAATTAATTTAGGAAAATATCCGTTAAAATTCGAAATTCCTAAAAGTTAGGGATAATGGAGCATAAAATTAGGGATTTTCCTATCTTGTAGATTTAATGGATATGAAAAATGACAAATTTACCCCGTTAATGCAACTATTTTACATTACCGAATGCAACTTTAGAAATTCGCTGCTCAAATAGATCTCAACCGTTCCAACCTTGATTTGGATGTACAGGATTCATTCTCATCTCCCATCTAAGAGATCACTTGTAACTTTAACGCACCCCTATATATATATATATATATATATATATATATATATATATATATATATTTGTTTCTAAAACTTTCAGTTCAAATCGCAAAAACACAAAATGCAAAACTTATTTCATTTAATTTTTTTTATCTATTGTTACTAACTAAATAGTCAAAGTATAAATAAATGTTAGGTGCAATTATTTAAATGTGTTCTTATCAATTATTCAAGGAATAACGATAATACTATTGATTTAATGATTGGTAAGTGTAAACTATATTTCTCTCAAAAAAAAAAAAAGTGTAAACTATATTCATAATAGGGATATTTATGGTTTATTTATTTTAATTTGACCATTTTTTGAATGAATACATAATAGTGACTATTTAAGATTTTTGCATAATAAAAATGACTTAGTTTTATATATTTCCATTTTTTTGAATGTATTCAATGAGACATTTTAGTGATATAACATAATTAAAAAGGACATTTTAAAATTGTTTGATTTTTATAAGAATAATTCTAAATATAACTTGATTTCTTCTCAACATAACCCTATCATTTTAAAATTGAAATTCTTGTCAACGGGTAAAAAATACGAGTCAATTTTGCCTACCAAAACTCAACTCATCATGACTCTATATCGACTATTGCCCAATCGGCAACCGAGGACTTGCCAGCTATTTAAATATAAACAACTTGAATTCTACTATATCTGAAATTATATTATATATAAAAATTAATATATTTACCAACCGAGAGCCCGAAAAGTTATTTTTATTTTGTAGTAATTTTCTTACACAGACAAGTTTTTTATTTTTGAAAACTGTCAAAATTTATAAATGTACTAGGAGTAGTGATGGCCAAACCCAACCGGAACCGGCCCGCCGGTTCCACGGTTCAGAACCGGAACCGTGAAAACGATTCCGAACCGGAACCGTAACCGGCTACAGACGGGCCGGTTCAGGTTCAAGTTTTGCCCGAACCGGAACCGGTTCCGGTTCCGAACCGTTAAAAATATTTTTAAAAATTCGAAAATCGACGAATCATAGAGCGCCACATGTCACTGAAAAAATAAAAAAATAATAAAAAAAATTTTCGAACCGCCGGTTCCGGTTCGGAACCGGAACCTTAACCTCCTCTAGCCGGGCCGGTTCCGGTTCCATTTATCCGGGAACCGGAACCGGCCTGGAACGGCCCGGGGCCATCACTAACTAGGAGAGTATTATTTTGTGAGTTGGATTAAAAAAAGTACAATAAGTCAATAACAAAACAAACAAATAGAGAAATCGAAGAAGAAACAGAGGCCGCCGCCGCAGAGATTCAGGGAGAGGGGAATTTAAGGCTCTTAAAGCAAGTGAATCCTCCATCAACAAGGAGATTATGGCCGGTGACAAACTTGGCGTCGTCGGAAGCCAGAAACAGAGCAGCCTTCGCCACATCCTCCTGTTCACAGACGGCGCCCTTGAGCTCGCCGAGGCCGTTGATGAGAGCCACGATCTCATCCTCGGTGGCGCCCGGCAATATTCTAGAAAACTGCTCCACCACTAGAGGCGTCGGAATAGGAGACGGCGAAATGCAATTAATCCGAACCCCATGCCCGGAAAGCTCGCTGGCCGCCGACCTAACCACCCCCGGAATCGCGAACTTGGACACCGTGTACGGATGCGGCCCCACACCGCCAACCACGCCGCTGATGCTCGCCGTGCACACGATCGACCCCGACCGGGCCGGGATCATCACGCGGGCGGCGTGCTTGATGCCCGCCACCGTGCCCCGCACGTTGACGCCCATCACCCGGTCGAACTCCTCCAGCTCCATGTCCACGATGCTGGGCGGGAAGGGGGAGCCCGCGACGCCGGCGATGTTGCACATGATGTCCAGCTTGCCGTGGAGGGCGACGGCGAGGTCGACGGCGTCGGAGACCTGGGCCTCGGAGGCGACGTCGCAGGGGACGAAGTGGGCTTGACGGCCCAAGTCGAGGGAGGTTTGACGGCCCAATTGGGTGTTGATATCGGCGATCACGACGCGGGCTCCTTGGCCGATGAATGCATGTGCGGTAGCCTTCCCGAGCCCACTGGCGCCGCCGGTGATTAGGGCTACCTTGCCTTCCAGTTCCAGACTGTAAAAACATTAAACAACAACAATGCCTATCACATTCACCATCATCCATCATTTTCTTGATATGTTGTTTGTCTATTATCTTATCTTTCGCTGATTCAAATGTTTATTCTAACGGGTTCCTTACAACATAAAAATAAAACATTGGATCAATACACGCTAAAACTAAAATTTTTCGAGTAAGATAGATAGATTAGCCATTTTCCATCATTAATCACTCATTAACATGACTAACCAAATAGTAGAGAGAGAGAGAGAGAGAGAGAGAGAGAGGGTGTGTGTAACGTGTAGGTAAGAATATTGGGGGCATGCAATAAGGAAAAAGCCTTGAAACGCGGCACTAAACAGGGGACCGCACCTCATCTACCAGTCCACTTTTTTCCATTACTTTACTTTCTCCAAACAGAAGAGGAGAGGTGCATGGATTGGTAAAACTGGAAAATTGATTAAATCCAGAATCAATTAATCACTAATCAGAGTTAAAAATGAGTATATGTAACTACCGTGGACCAGCAGACGAAGAAAACCGCGATGTAAGAGCCCTAGCAATATGCTTTTTGGGATCCGATCTGCAATAAAATTCAAATGAAAAGGGAAAGGGGAATATAGCTTCGTTAGTTTAGATATCTAAATTAAGAAATGTATACAAAAAGGAAGAGGAGAATAATAAGATGGAGTTTTAACGGACCTGGTTAGCAATCTAAGCATTTCGAGAAATCAGTAGCTGGAAAAATGGAAGCTTCTCTTTGTCCACAGCCCTACACTACTACTACTACTGATGAATATTGGAATGGATCTCTCTTCCCCCCCTCTCTCTCTCTAGTGTGATTCTTGTAGCTAGGTGTGGATATATGGATGTACATGTAATAATAAGTTTGAAATTTGGAGTCTGAGAGATTGATTATAGTGCAGCTATGAATCTATACTTGCTTGAAAAAAAAAAAAGAAGAAACAAGAAATAGAAGCTCATACCATGTGAATGGACCCTTGAATAATAAAGCATCTGAACAAGACAGCATTGGGTTTTGTTGGTTTTAGGATCAGACAAATAAGATTGTTATTACAATGGGTGCCCCCCCCCCCCCCCTCTTCTTTGCTTGGTTTCGTTTCTCTCACAACAATATCTTGAAATCTTCAATAAATATATAAAAAAATATTAATTAATTGGAACATAAGAAAATGATTGATCATTCCACTTATTAAAATGTAGGCCTACATGTAGTTTAGCTCCTTTCGAGATTGAACAAATGAATTATTCAGACAGCAGAGTAGAGACATGGCCGGCTGCTTCAAGCAGATTTCATATTATAATCATAATAATAAACTGCAAAAACTCAATAAAATTTTAATGCCACAAACAATCATCTCTAACAATTGCTGCTCCAAACTTGGATTCATATATATAAACTACCAGATACTTTGTTTGTTCAAGGGAATTTGAACTAACACAGATAATCTAAATAACACCATGAAATCCAGCAGAATCCAGAAGCACTGCTTTGATCTGCTCCGGCAACACATCCTGACCTTCTCTCAGTTGCTGTTCATCCATCACAAAAACACAATCGTCAACATTCCATTACCATCCTCATAATTATACATGTAGACGCATGTGTGCGAATGCGCGTGTTCATATACATATCAATGGTGTAGTTAGCAGCTGCATGACATTTTCTAACTAAAACCTCTCCAGAATAAGGAAAACATGGCCAGAAATTATGAACACTGCAAGGGCTAACACCAACTTCTAGTAGCTACTCAACTTGTGAAAAAGCCAACATATTATTAGTAGTATATCTATATTCAACCAGTTTACTATCAGCAGCATTCTAACAGCCTTGTCTATGTTCTCGGTTCATTCTTGAAACCAACGAGCAGCACAAAATACGCACGTTATGCAAATAATGCAGGCAAACTGTAAGTAGAGGTGAGGAATTAAAGAAATCTACCTCTGCTCGGAAAACATCCAAAGCAAAGCCATTGAAGCAGCTTATCACAGCTTGCTGAATGTCCAAACCGAGGTTGTCCAAAGCTGTCATAGTGGACAACAAAAGACCTGGTCTACGGGCACAAAACATGTGTATATTCACAGCCCTCCCTTCTCGCAACCTCACTTCCACCTACAAAACAGTTTAAACTCAGAAATTGTCATCATGTACGAACTTTGAAGACTTGAAGTATACAGAATCTTCATATATTTTGTTCAATTGCCTTGCAATTGTAAAACTTTGTTCTTCATTGCAAATTAGACACTTAACTGATCTATGAAATTCAGAAGAACATCAAAAGTTTATCCAAACATGCAAGATTCAAACCATGCACATTCCTTCAGTCGTAGTATAAACAAAAGAAAGGTGCGGAAATTGAATAGTAATTCCACAATCAATGTTGAAGGCAAGATGTGAAAGAACTCGAATCTTAGCATCATCAACATAAGAAAAAACACGCATAAATCTACCCTTGCAGGTTGGTTTCTGGGGCTCGGTGCTGAGCTTGCACATAGTTCTTCCTTGATGCGATAGGGAAGGGTAGGAGGGGTAGGCGTCAATGGGTTGAAGCTTGCTGTCTGATTCATCAGAGATCCAGATGGGGTAGCTTCAAGTTCATTGTGAAGATCGTTTATACGTTGCAAAAGCTCCCTCAAATAATCAATGGCATCTCCAAGAATTGAAGCTCTATCCATCTGAAAATTATTTTGACAAAAAAAAAAGTAATAACAGAAAATCATGAAACAGAATCAGCAAACATTTACACACAAAGATGCATTCCCAGTCTGCCACTTTTATCAATTTCAAGATATTCCTGAGGGTGAACGGCATTTAATGCAGGACAGACTTATATTTTCAACAACTCATTGCATAATTTTTTTTTTAAGCAAGTCCAAGCCTCCATAATCTGTTGCTGAAAAATGAAAACAGGAAAGCTGAAACGGAGCATCGTAGTACCTTGCTGATTTTAGGTACAACAGATCTAAGCATGTAGAGTCTATCATTGAGCTTCTTCCGCCGACGCCGCTCCGCCATTAAATTCTTGGCCGGCATCCCTTTCTTCTTCCCCTTCTGGTCCCCGACCGTCACGCTGCTATTCGCATTGGAATTCTCACCGCCCCCGTACTCGCCGTTCCCGTCGCCGAATTTCTCCGTTGGGTCATCGGAATCGTAATTCATAGTGGAGATATCAGCACCCAAATCCTCCATGTCATCCTCGTAATTCCTCTTCCTCTTCCTCCCCAGCTCCATTCCCCCAGTATCATCCACACTCGTCAAACCCTCGTCGCTCCTCGAGCTCATCGTCCCCAGATTCTGCAGCCTGGAGCCCTGCCGCAGCGCCGCCCTCTTCTGAAAGAGAGTCGGCTGCGTTCCGACCGGCGGCCGAACTTCAAGCGGCCGCAGCAGCTTAGACCTGTTGGGATATAACCCGCCACCAGCGTCGAAACCCTCGAAATTGAACGCGTTTGAAACACCTCCAATGGCGGCGGCGTTATCTTCGGGAGAGGGAAGCATCCGAGATGCGACCGGGAACTCGGATGCGGACTGAGAGAGAGAATTAAACCCGTTGAGGCCCATCAAAATGGGAGCAGAAGCAGCGTCCGGAGCAGAGAAGAAACTGGGGTCGCAGCTCAGATAAAAGCTATTATCGAAATTATTGGGGAACAGAGATGGGATAAGAGATTTGGGCGGTAAGAATGTGGGCATCTGGTGTGAGGCATCGAGAGGGAAAGGGTGCGAGGGGGAGCAGGAGGAAGCTGAATCCAGAGGGTTAAAGAGAAGGTTGCTGAACTCAGGGTGGTAAAAGTGATTGGGGGTGTTGATGAAGCAGTCGGCGTCGAGCATGGACTTGAAGGAAGAGAGAGAGGCGTTCATTTCGTCGGCGGGGTTCTGGGTGTGGGAGCGAGGGGGCAATGAAATAGCATCGTCTTCTTCTCCGTCCATCCATACGGCGGCGTTTGACCTGGGCAGCATTGCGGGAAGCCTTTCTTTTATCTGCAAAGGAGTTGCAGAATGCAGAGACGTAGGCTAAAAAGGCCACTAGCTTTTTCACTAGTTAGAGAGAGAGAGAGAGAGAGAAGGGGTTTGTATTTTGTGGTTTCAAAAATAATGATTCCATTTCACGGTAAATTACTTCAATTTGAGTCCACACTAGAATTAGAAACAAATCTTGTGGGCTGGAATTTTTTATTTTATTTTTTTTTATTGTTAGGAAATTACACTAATCTTAATCACATATATAGTTATGGTGCACGCCCTTAATTATGTGTATTTTACCTATAAAATCGGCCAAATCGGATTGTGCACACCCTCCTTAGTTATGTGAATGAATAAAACTCAGAAATTATTTTTTTCATCTACTCGTGAACTTTTGATTTTTCTCTCTAATCATATATTAGGTTTTGTGAAACTGAAAAATTGTAGTGGAAATAACTATTTGTATTTGTATAGTGATTTAATTTTTTTATAGCTTTTTATTTTTAAATTGTGAAAAAAAAATAGTTAAAAAAAGAAAGGATAGAGAGATTGAAAATATAAGTGATTATAATTTTTTCAATTATATATATTGATTTGTTTAGTAAAATTTAATAAATGGCTTGAGAAGAATTTTTGGATCCCACACTGATTTAAGAGGTGTGGCACTGTCATCATTTGTCCAAAAAAAAACCTTATAATTTACTTATATTTATTGGATTAGATTGGACACACATATATCATGATTGATATATTCATAGCTGTCCCAAAAATAGGTTGATTTGATTATAGGCAAGGTTATATTTAGCAAAAATAGATAAGTAGGAAAATTACATAGTACCAACCAACCTTTTGTAATATTTAAAGAAAGGGCCGCCCTCCACTAATGAAATCATGATTCTCATAAAATTGAAGCATGATCTACCCAATTAGTTTCATAATTTCAGCTTATTATAAAACAAAGTAAAACAATAATTTGCAATTGATTAAATATACAATTTTTTATTTTTTTTTTAAGAGTGTGGATGATATTTGAATAGAGAAGGGGGGTAGGGGGGGGGTGTGGAATAAATTTGTTGAATGGAAGGTCCCAAGTTCCTCGTGACTCCTTTGCTTTCTAGTCTACTATTTCACCCTTTTTCTCTACCAAAATTCAATTACCCCAATTATTTTTCCCTACTCCCCACGGAATTTCATTCATTCGTTCATGCATGTTTTTTTCTATTCAAACCCCAATTTCAAATTCATATCCATGTCTTAAAAAATGAAAAAATAAAATTAAAATAAATTTATTATTATCATTATTATTAATTAAGAAATGAGTTGCGTTACGTGTGGGATTGAGTAGGAAATGAAAACAGTGATAGGATAGGAATTTGGTGAGCGGTTTCACGTGAAGGATGAAATGGATGGACGGGTGTTGAGATAAATTTCTTGATAAAATGGAAGTGACACGTGGCTGCCATGCAACCCCTCCAAATCCATCCAGGCATCCACCTTGTCCATGTGCTGATCACCATTTTTACTGTCTTATTTCTTTAAATTATTTACTCCTTCGATTATTTGGTCAAGTTTCATTTTGCACGAATGTCAAAAATTATTTATGAATGTATTAAATATCTGAACAAATTGCATGAATTACCCCTATTTAGCAATAACTATCAATAATTGATCCTATTAATTGTATGTTATTTACACTATAGTTCAAGGGTATCTTTGTAAACTCATCTAAAAAATAATACCAAATTTAGATAGTGGATCATATATGGGACATACCAAAAAGGAAATATGGACCGAATAATCGGGACGGAGGGAGTATATTTTATGCCTTAAATAATGCTAAGACCAGCAATATTGAATCTTGAAATGGACAAGAAAAAATACTTTGTGCTAAAAACCTGGACGATGAGTCATCTTCAGATACAGAAGCAGATTTGAAGCTACGCGGCAATTCGATTATATTTCGTAAAATTGTAATTTATAGTTTTTTTAAATATAATTAAAAATATTTAATATAGAGATTTCTTATCGATGGATTAGACGAGGAAAAAATATTTATAATTTATCGTAGATTTGAAAATGGTTGTTAGAGTTTTGAAGCAGATGCTGCCACCCAATTTGATTATCTATTACTTTGCTTCTAAAAAATATTATTGAATGCACAATATTATATATGATATGTCTCTCTCACTCGCAGTTGTAGATATCATGCATATAATATATTAATTAGAACTACACATTATAATTATGCTAGAAAATAGTTCAATAATAATCAATGTAATGGACCAGAAATGGAATGTTTTTTATATTTCTACATTTAATTTAGAATGCATTTATTTAAATTCACACCTATAAATATCTTTAAAAAATTCTTGAATTCGTAATTTAAAATTTTAAATCACCGATAATATGCTTTTACCAATGTTGTATAATACAATTTATATTGGTATTACCAACATTGACTGTAACAACACCTAATATAAAGTTTTTTATTGGGCCAATTTCTTGTCAACGGGCCAACAACAAATTATTTTGGATCTATTTGAAAATGAGTTGGGCTTAAACTAATATTGTTTGAACGAAGAATTATCCCACACATGATCAAATATGAAATCTGATGGGCTAGCTAAGGTTCATTCACCCAATTAACATTTTTCTTTTCATTATTATAACTATATAATCAATTGATAATCTATTTCCAATCATGGTTTCTTAATCATATTCAGAAGGATTGTTACATTATAATATGTTCAAATTTACCATATATCCACCAAGGAGTCACATTAACATTTATTTTATTTTATTTTTTTATTTTCATTTAATTGTATTTATTATTTTTTCTATTATAATTGTTGGAGTGAGGCCTAAGCCCATTAAGCACATCGACCCAAATGACTATCGGACCAAAGTTGCACGCTCACCTGGAATGACAGAAGACCCGAAAACACCGAAGTCTAGAGATCGACACCGAACCTATTATCTCCTCGACACCGAGCACCTAAAGGGGTCAGTACCGAGGAGTGAGATGAAGAAACCCTAGAAGCTTGGCGGCGCGATCGTTTGAAGCTCTAACCGACCCCAAAAAATCTGGAGCCGATCCTGACTTTTCGACGAGCACCAATCGACTCGAAGTTAGGGTTAGGTCTAGCGTTCTCCCCCTTTCCTATCTATAAATAGGGATGGAGATCCCGAATTTTGGTATTTCTTTTACGCACTAAAAATCACGTTGTAATGCTGCCAGAATACCACCTGAATTTACGAATCGGATACTTGCTCTATTTCATTAATACACGTGTTTCTTCCATCGTTGAATCGATTCCTCTCTGTTTGACGCTTTGATTTGTTTATTTGTGCGTTCATATTGAATAATAATTGTATTCCCCTTTATTTTGTCAATTGTCGATCATCTTTCTCGTTGTTACTTGTTATTGTTTAACAAATTCGAAGGGCTCCTTCATCTCAAGAATTCGAACCTCAACATTTGGCGCCCACCATGGGGCCCTTGGAATTGCTTTTCTGAATTAATAGCAGGTAACAACGAAAGAACTAGCAACCAAATCAACAATCCGACCGGGAACCCTCCTGTTGGACCCGACGGAGCGATTGAGCTAATCTACGTTGATGAGCTGGTCCGACGAACCCTGTAGGCCGCCGGTCTACAGGCCGTGCTGCCGAATATGTTGAACACAACGCTGGCCCGCCTCACCAAGGAATCAGAGGAAAATCGACGACTAATGAAGGAAATGGACACCCGAGTCATGAAGCTCCACGCGATGAACCACGAATTGCGAAAGGAGAATCACCATCCGCGTCAGGAGGTGAACGCCTACAAAGGCAACCCAATCGTCGAGGAGCCTTCCTCTACGGATGAGAAGCAAATCGACCCTCGCAGGAACCTCACGAGGGATTTCGACAATGTGATCAACATCGACCCTCCTGGCGAGGTAGGCACCGAGCACAATGCCTCGGGTACGACCATGACAAAGCCGGTCACTCGCTTTCCTGCCAACCTGGGAGGCACATTTGACTCGAGGAGTGAATTTACGAAGCGCCTTGAAGTGCGCATGTCCATGTTCGAGACATTAGTGACCAGAATCCCGGGTGCTATACCCCCAAATACGATAATCCCCCATGATAGCTACACCGACTCACCTTTCACACCTGACATGACCAACACGGATGTCACGACAAAGTTCACACCTCCATCATTCACACTGTACGATGGACACATTCGACCTTCATAGTCTCCATATGGTGCACCCTTGTTGTTCCAAAAGAAGCAAGATGAGAGCTTGAAGATGTGCATGGACTACCGGGTGCTCAACAAGTTGACGGTGAAGAACAAGTACCCAATCTCGTTGATAGCGGGTCTTTTTTACCAACTTGGAGGGGCGAAATGGTTCACGAAGTTGGATCTAAGGTCAGGGTACTACCAAGTAAGGATAACGGAGAAGGACGTACCGAAGACAGCGTGTGTGACTCGTTACGGGGCCTACGAGTTTATAGTCATGCCCTTTTGCTTGATAAATGCATCGGCAACGTTCTGTACATTGATGAATAAGGTACTTCACGAATTTCTTGATAAGTTCGTTGTTGTCTACCTTGACGATATTGTGATTTATAGCCGGAGCCTTGAGGAGCAAATTGAGCACCTCCGATTGGTGTTTAAGATATTACGGGTGCACTCTTAGTTCGTGAAAAAACAGAAGTGTGTGTTTGCGCAGCGGGAGGTACCTTTTCTTGGCCACATTGTGGGCGGAGGCTAAGTGAAGATGAATCCGAAGAAGGTGGTAACTATAAAAGATTGGGAGCCACCAACGAAGGTTCAAAAACTTTGATTGTTCCTTGGGTTAGCAAACTACTGCCGATGGTTCATCCAATGATATTCAAGCATCACGGTGCCCTAGACCGACTTATTGAAGAATGGCCAAAAGTGGGAGTGGATGCCAAAGTGCCAAGTGGCGTTCGAGAGATTGAAGAAGGTGGTGGCCGAGGAACTGGTGCTTGTCTTACCAAGTTATGAGAAAGTGTTCGAAGTGGAAACAGACGCCTCATACTATACGATTGGTGGAGTCTTGAAGCAAGAATGACATCCCATTGCGTATGAGTCCCGAAAGCTTAGTGACATAGAGCAAAATTTGGTGCCTTAAGACTCGTTGAGAACTCTCTAAAGGCACAAGAAGAGAATGGAATATACCGGAATTATGCGGAGCCTTCCAAAACGAGACGGATGACTCAGGAGTGGCTTGGAAGGATGCAAAACCTTCCTGTACATTACAAAACACGGGAGAAGCATACGAAACACTCCAGAAGGTCGTAGAATTCTCTGGGGCTGAATAAAAGGCTATGGAAGGTTATACAACTCTATGGATAGAGTAGAAGGCTATATAACGTTGTAGAAACTTTGAGAACTTTTATCATTTGTACTACACTTGTACTAGATTCTAGAAGGGTCCATCAACTAGTATAAAAGGGGGTCCTTCCCCCTCATTTGTAAACACACAAATTGTAAGCATTTTCAAATAATACAAAAAGCATTATCGAAGAGCTCTTTTTATCTCTAGATCATTAAGCTTAGCTGCAACCTGCATTCACTAAAGTTGATATCTAATTTTTAGATTTCTCTCCCATCACAACTGTTTCTATACAAATTTTCCAGAATAAAACCAAACGAAAACATAAAAACTTTTGCACGCAACCATCACTAGAGCGCGCATGCATGCTGCCTAACATTTTGACAATATATAAATGATGATTGATTGTAAGAGTTGGAACTTGTACTCCCTCCGTCCCACCTCAATTGTCCCACTTTCTTTTTTCGTCTGTCCCACCTCAATTATCCCATTACTTAAAAAAGCAACCTTTTCACACTCAACAATAAAATATTAATTACACTCAACTTACTTTACACTCACACTCCTTGGTTATTGTGTTCGGTCAACCCGTGATAATTCAGCTGGGACGGAGGGAGTATCATGTATCTAGTTACTTCCCTCCCTGTACTCTACCACCTTCCGAGGTTCTCTTCTAAAAACTCTGTGTACTTGTTTTTTTTATATCTCTATCAATTGTCTTTCCATCAACAGCCAAAGTCTTCTTCATTGCATCAATTATCTCACCTACCGAATCAATAATTACTCCATTTACTCCCATCAATTGTTGCATGCACACAACTCCAAACATATCACAACAAAAAAAAACATTGATTATTAACTAATTAAGAGCAATGTTGCTAAAAAAACATAACTTACTTCAATTTCCGATAAGCCATTACCACTAGTTTGGCCTCCTTCACCTCATCCATAACTCCCAAATTATTCACTAAAGAATGCACGTCACAAACGATGTCTTGCAAACCACCCGATATCCCATACTCTGCAGTAGCCGCTAGAAGACACCGGAGATTGGGAATTCCAATCAGAACGTTTCGGCACAGCCGGGGAACGTAGAGCTCCGAAACGCATTGAAGAACCACGCCTCTGTAGGTGCCACTGCTAGTAAGTCCGTACACATGCAAGGAGCTCCGGGTAGTCACATCCCTCGCAGGTGAAGAAGTTGAGCGTGGAGGCAGGGACTCGGCTCGGAATCCTTGTTCCTCATATTCGACGAGGAATAAGGGTTCCGAGCCTTCCACCTCAATGGAATTGCCAACAGAGTCCCTACCTCCGCGCTCGCCCTTCTTCCCCAGCAAGGGATACCACCACCCGGACCTCCTTGCATGTGGTACGGACGTGCTAACCCTCTGGAGGTCCAGAGGCGTGTTTCTTCAACGCATTTCGGAACTTTACGTCTGGTCCGATCGTTGCTCCAATCCAAAATCACCACATTCGCTCCGAAGCTGACTCTGTGCTGTGCATTTCTTATAATTTTTGTGCAGCTGAAAGAGTGTGTAAAATGAGTGTGTTATTTAGTTTTGTAAAATGAGTGTGTTATTCATAACTCCCAAATTTCATCGCTTCATCTAGACTATTTTTCCGCACATCTTTATAAGTCGCAATTCCTCATTCGGTCCGAAAATATACATTTTGGGATAGTTATATTTTTTTTATCTCGCTTAAAAAATTTAGACACCAACATAATGGATAATCAGTATGAAGATCCCTAACCAACAAAGTTGCATCAGGCTAAAATGTCTAGAAAAGATTTCTTGGCATACTTCTTAACTACTAGCACTATATGTTCCAACCGCTCCTTAAGCTTATCGAAAACAATGTCCTCATCAAACTTTAACTTTATACTAAATCATACACCACTATTAACTCTCAAACGCCTTTTGGAGGGTGCACCCTTGATCGTCAAACTTAACTTTCCACTTCACAAAATTTTCATTTTTTTCTCATCAAAATCTTTTTGGAGCTCCAAAATTCTTCAAGTGATAATTATGTCACTTTCTTTCCTATCACTAATCCCTGTAAAAACATTTTTTTAAGAAAAAAAAAATGAATAAAGACTGAAATTTGATTAACATTTTATACAATCATCTTTGGTCACCAATTTTAAAAAATAAAAGTTTTATTCTTTACTACTTTTTACTCAATATATATTTTAAGTATATTACTTAATTTTTAGAACTTAAATATAATATTTAAATCGCACCCGGGTCGCACTCGGTCCCCCACGAATCGCACATAGTCTCTCCCATGTTGACCATTATTTTTTTAAATATTTTTTTGACCCAAGTCGCACACGCACTTTCTCAAACACATTGCACACGCACTACACTCTCCCACACACTCTGCACACTCTCTCTCACACATAGTACACACGCTACACAATATTTAATAAATATTACTTTAATTTATTTTTTAAGATAATGTGAATTTGATTTGAAAATGTCAGAAACATGTACTTATGACTATTTTTTATATTTATAACTATGACTAAAATCGTTACATACAATAGTCAAATTGGCTATTTCATAATTTCTCTATTTTCTTTAACTTCTTTTTCTGAGATGGAACACGTTCACATCGTTTTTCCTATGCCCGATCACTACAAATTTGGATAGATGAAAGTAATTTGCCCTATTTAGCTCAAAACCTGTCAGAATTTAGTGCCAGTTAGTCATGCTTCGTTGAACCAGTTAAGTTATTGTTTAGGATTCTACCAATTTGTTGTATATAAGATATGTTAGTACGCACACAAATCAGTAGCTATTTTTTGGCTTTACAACTACAATATGCCTAAAATTTAAGGAAATCTAAAGCAAGGTTATTTTGACTTCTCATATTTACCACAACCACTCATGTTCATAAATAACTTCACAAAATAAGTAATAATTCTAAGGTAATACACCAAAATAGAGAGAGAAGTGAACATGAAGCTACTGCGAATCTTGATTTTGGCTTCTCTGCATTGTTCATTTGTTTTTCAGCCGTTTCACTTACTTCATTGCGCTGCATCTCAGGGATGGTCTCCATCAAACCATCAATCTTCTTCTGCATTTCCAATTTCTTGTTCTTGAGATAATTCTTCATATTTTGAACTTTCATTTTCCAATCAATGTCAGCTTGCTTTGTCAGCATGAGTAGTAGTTTTCTTGTTTTATCTTCATTACCGGCCAACAGTGTAGTTCTTCCTAGAAAACTTGTTTCAGCCATTTTTTTCTTGCTTTGGTAGAGAAGAATTGGAAAGATAGGTTGGTTGATTTTCCTTGCTTTTGTCGGAGAGAGAGACGGGGGATTGGTTAAGGACCGGTTCCTTACTTTTGTTGTAGTCCGCAGCTACAGTGAGGCAGCCAGTGACAGAAGTAAAATTTGATTTTTATGTATTTTTTAATTAATATATCTGAATTTATACTTTCAATATTTTTTTCATAAAAATATTTTTATTACATTACTAGTTTTTCTATTGATAATTTTTAAAATGATTTTTCATAATTTGTTCTCTTTGTATATATAGAAAAACTAGTTAAATCTTCCTTTTTAGATTTTTTTTCATAATTTTGCTTCTAAAATAATTATTGAATGCACGATATTACTAATGATATGTCTCTCCCAGTCGCAGTTGATATCGTGCATATAATATATTCATTAAAAACTACACATTATAATTATGCTAAAAAATAGTTCAAGAATAATCAAAGCAATGGTTTTTGAATTCATCATTTTGCTTCCTACTATTACTTTTACCATGGAATTGGAATGCTTTTTATATCGCTACATTTTATTTAAAATGCATTTATTTAAATGCACACTTATAAATATATCTGTAGAGTGCAAACATAATTTCTTTATAAGATATTCTTGTATCTTAAACTTGTATGCAAACTTTTGTTTGGTCAACTTATTTTTATTGTTATTAGTATTAAATGCTAATATACAGTACTGATGATTAATAATTAAATTTACCCATCAAGAATTAAAAAAAATATAAAAATATATAACTTTATTAATAAAATGTAGTTGTCCTAAAATAAAGAGTAGTACGTAAAAAAATAAAATATGGATGAAGTGGATAGCTTTTCATTTATACTCTCTTTTTTTTTTTTAGGTGAAAATATACTTGGTCTATTTTTGTAGACATACATATTTATATATTAATAAGAAAAAAAAGGGAGAAAAAAGAGACAATTTTAGGGTAGGTTTTAAATCCGAAGGAAAGCGTGGTTACCTGAGGAGATATGGTGCAAAGATATATGCTTGTCGGAGATGTGAATCTGGCTTGAATTCCTCAACCCCCAAAAAAAGAAAAGAAAAAGAAAAAGAAAAACATTCAACTACGTTATTACAATTTTACTCAATTCCAGATCTATCCAATCCCTTCCTCAGATCTTACCCAACTCATTCCACCGTCTCCCGACATTGACAGATCTCAGAAATCTCACATTTCCGAGCGGCCCACATGGGCGCTTCGCAGTCCGCTGAAATCGCCCAAGAAGAAGATGAGGAGGACGACGACGAAGAAGAGGAGGAGGAAGAAGACGACGACGCCGACGTCGTCCAGCGCGACATTCCCGACAGCGCCGGTGATCACGCCGTCGTCAAGAAGATCCTCGAGCAGGAGCCGGAGATGCTGCCGTGCCACGCCTCCGCGTCGCCGCTCTCCCCGCAGCTCTCCGCCTACGGCACGCCGCGCACGGGTCCGTCGATCAAGGTTTGGGACCCTTACAACGTCCTCGCCCCGCCGCCCACTCTGCCGCCGCTGCCCGGGCACATCCACCGCGCCTTCTCGGCCGTCGACGACGATCGGGCCGTCACGGAGGTCTACCTGATCAGCCACGGCGAATGCCACATGAACTTGAGGCCCGATTTGGTCGCGGGCCGCTGCCCCGACGCGGCCCTCACCTCCAGCGGCAAACGCCAGGCCCGCGCCCTCGCCGTGTTCTTGAAATCCCAAGGGGTCAGGTTCACTTCGGTGTATAGCTCGCCGCTGGATCGGGCTCGCGCCACCGCACAGTCGGTTTGCCAGGTGCGCGGATTTTCTCTTTCAATGTTGCTAGATCCGTTGCCTAAGTCAATTTGCAGATGAATATATCTTGAATTGATGTGAATCTTGATAACTGAGCATAGGAATTCCCATCAATTTATTGCAAAATGTTATGTAGCTGGTTTGGTTTTGATTGCCAATATTTCTAGCAAATTTGTATTGATTGCTTTGGCCCTAGGTTAGTGAAGGTGAATATGAATGGTTGTGGTAGATTGAAACTCCTCCTTTGATTATGATTATGATTGGGTTTGTAGGAGTTGAATATTCCTGAGGAACACATACAGTCATCAGAAGCACTGGTGGAGATGAGCCAAGGGCAGTGGGAAGGCTGCCAGAGATCCGAGGTTTTCACGCCGGAGACGGTGAGTCTAATGGAGAAATCCCAGCCGGACTTCTCCGCACCATCGGGAGAGTCACTGCGCCAGGTAGAATTCCGGATGGTTCAGTTCCTAAACGGGACGATCATCGCATTTCCCGACAAATTCAGGTGTGATTTCTCCCCACCGGAGAATCCTCACGACTCCCTCACACCCCCCAACTGGGATGTCCTCCACAAGCCCCGCCCAAGGAAGAAGTCCGGCAAGAGCAGGCTTCAAGTAGTCACCACCACCGGAGACCACGAGGCCGATGACGAGATGTCCCCCCGAGTGACACCGCCCTGCAACAACAATCAACGGGACATTAACATTGTCCGCACCACCACCCCTTCTCTCGTCTCTTCCTCCTCCTCCTGCGTTGGCGTCTTCACCCACTCGACGCCCATCAAGTGTCTCCTCACCGGCATCCTCGGGTGCAGCCCTGTCGCCACGCACAAGATCTGCGTGGAAGATTCTTCAATCACACTGCTACAACACTCGTGGAAACATGGCTGGCAAATCAAGAGATTCAACGATACATCACATCTGCGACTCCTTTAATCTTCGAGATCGAGCACTTTGTTATTCATTTTCAGTATATTCATTTCTATTTTCCAGTTGCAGTAGGTATAATAACTTCATACTGCAGGTGTTGGGACAACAACAGTCATTGATGATATTCATATTTTGTTACTTGCTCTAATTCCACTCACTCTTGCTTCTTTTCTCCTTTTTTTGCTGTTACTGAATATATATATTCAGATGTCTCCGAAAAAATTTGAAAATATAATTCATGCCCTCTTGATTATAGACAACGTATTTTCACCTATACATTCTAAGCAAGACAAAGTGCTCACGATGAAGCAACAAAATATCAAGTACTCGTTCCGGAAGAATTGGTCCATTTATTACAGGTGTCTCAATCAAATTGATTAATTTCTAAAAATGGTAACTTTTTCACATTAAATAAAAAAATGTTAATTTTACTTACATATACCGTTCTTAATTCTTCTACCAGGATGGAGGTAGTATTAACAAATCAATTATGATCCACACTAAATGAGTTTTTCTACGATATATTTATGGATATTATTCAAATAATTTGAACCAGTTTTTAAACCTCAAAACTACTTACCAAACTAA
Organism: Plectranthus barbatus; assembly: GCA_026898455.1. Lineage (NCBI taxonomy): Eukaryota > Viridiplantae > Streptophyta > Magnoliopsida > Lamiales > Lamiaceae > Plectranthus > Plectranthus barbatus. The sequence goes on from JAPKLW010002208.1 coordinate 20,487, forward strand.
ACTTTGTAATTATTGTGAATTGATTTCTAATTCTCTAATTTCTTCTCTCTGTCGAATCTGTTAATTTACAATTCATAATACCACTAGTGGGTAAAAAGACAAAAAAGCATATTGTTTTGCAGAATTTTAGTCAAGAGAGCATGACCAATATGGTAAATTCGGTAAAAGAGGGGTTTCATTCCATCAAATCTCACACTCCTATAAATAACGCATCATTTCCTCTCCCCAATAATATCGCAGCTGCTCCCTTTTGCTTTTGGCCTTCTTCAATTTAGAAAATACACCACCACCTTCTTGGGAGGAGCCGCCGCAGGATCTCTCCGCCATGGCTCTCTCCTCTGACCGTAAGTCTCTCATCCCCTCCTTCCTCTACACACCCTCTTTCACCTCGAAACCCCTTAGTCTCCAGAAAGCTGCCGCACATTCCAGTTCACTGCCGCCGACGGCATCCGCTTACAATGGCGGATTCATGATTCAGGCGCCCAGCGAGCCTGGGAAGATCGAGATGTACTCTCCTCAGTTCTATGCCGCCTGTACGGCTGGTGGAATTCTCAGCTGCGGTCTTACTCATATGACCGTTACTCCTCTTGATCTCGTCAAATGTAATATGCAGGTACAGATCTATTCGCTTATACTTCGTTTTCGTTCTCTCTTTAAATTAATTTTGTTTATTACGTGTAATCTCGACAGATCCTTATGAATCATTTAGTTTTTTTTTCCTGCTGATTTAGAAGACTTCTACTTGACTAGTGTCTGGGTTGGATCTGTGTGCTATTTGTGTTGATGATCTGTTTCTGATCTTGTCTAAATTAAATGTCTTTATTTTAGTAACTTTCGTTGAAATCGATGATGAATCTAACACGTTTACTTTCATGAGCTATAACCCGACTTGAATTGATACTGTTGCGATATTCTTCTGTCTGATTTCTTCATTCGATTCTGATGATAATTGAACAAATAATTTGGTTTTTAAAATATGTGATGCTGTTTTAAATCGTATACGTGAATAACTGTTTGGTTCTTTAATTTCCATTCATAATGAAAATGTTGCAAAATATTTTGAGAAGATCTGGATGACATTCATAATTTTGTGTTGGATGTTATGGGGACTGAATCGACTGATGGGCATGAGATGAGTCAAAACTATAGTCTATGTTGTCAGGTTGATTCTCTCATGTTCAATTGGTCAACCGTGTACTTCTTCATGTTGTTCCGAAGCCAATTTATTGACTTATAATGAATTCTAAAATCAGAATTATGTGATGATTCCTAGAACGAAAGATGTGAATGACTCATTTGGATTGTCATTTATTGAATATACATAACTCTTTGTTGGATGTGGTGGAGGGCGAGCCATGTGGATAACCTATTAACTGATTTTGAAAGTATTCCCTATTAATGGTGCATCACACATACAACCCCAAGTACTAAGTCAATGATGTTTGTGTTGCCAGATTGATCCTGCGAAATACAAGAGTATCTCATCAGGTTTTGGAGTGCTACTAAAAGAGCAGGGCGTTAAAGGTTTCTTTAGGGGCTGGGTACCCACTTTGCTAGGTTACAGTGCTCAGGGTGCCTGCAAGTTTGGTTTCTATGAGTTCTTCAAGAAGTATTATTCTGACCTTGCTGGACCAGAAAATGCGGCTAAGTACAAGACTGTCATTTATCTCGCTGGGTCTGCATCGGCTGAGGTGATTGCCGACATTGCTCTTTGCCCTTTTGAAGCTGTGAAGGTTCGAGTTCAGACTCAGCCTGGTTTTGCTAGGGGTTTGGGAGATGGACTTCCCAAGTTTGTGAGATCTGAAGGAGCTCTTGGGTATGTTAGATAGCTCATGGCTTCTATTTGTTTTTTTGTCTTTTATATCTTCGATATATAGTTACATGGACTCATATTAATTCACCACTTGCAGATTGTACAAGGGCCTGGTTCCTCTGTGGGGGCGTCAGATTCCATGTAAGTTCTGGACCTTTTTTTCCCCTTTCCTATATTTTTATTTGTTTATTTACTCAACAATGCCATGGTATAGACATTGTTCGGTGTGCTGCAGTTTCCTGCTAGGAATGAATGTTATTTCGTAATGATGTTGAAATAGTTTTCAGAATAATAGTATGAAATTTATTCATATGTTTTTTGGTGCTTTGTTGAAGTGAGCGATGAAGAACTCAATAATCGATTTTCTGGCTGGTTTTCCCTAGATTAAATTATCAAAGAAGCATGCTCACCAAAATAGAACTGAATCATGATCCCATCCATGCATTGTTCTGTGCATTTATGGGGTCCTCACACCTCCTCCTCCTCATCATCGCTATTCCGCTTTGTATAATTAATTCAAGTCTAACCTAAGAGTATTAAGTATTACTTATTGGCATTTCAGAAGTAGTGTGTGCTCTTTCCTCGTTTTCCTATTTCTTCTTTTCCCTTTTGTGTGTGTGTCTACGTCAAGATTCACATATGCTCTACATTTTATTACCTAGGAGATATTTCAATTTTTTGTTGTTATTTTCAGATACTATGATGAAGTTTGCATCCTTTGAGACTATTGTGGAGCAGATTTACAAGAATGCTATCCCCACACCTAAAAATGAATGCAGCAAGACCCTCCAGCTTGGTGTGAGTTTTGCCGGTGGATATATAGCAGGTGTATTATGCGCCATTGTATCACATCCAGCTGACAATCTTGTCTCTTTCCTCAACAATGCCAAGGGTGCCACTGTTGGTGATGTAAGTGCTGTTCTTGCAGTCTGATCTACTCACAATTTTACTTTGAAAGCTTACAGAAAGTTTATGCTGCCCTTTTCTGGTTTTTCATTCCCTTTTTGGCTTGCTCGTTTTTCCCCATAGGCTGTGAAGAAGTTAGGGCTGTGGGGTCTATTTACTCGAGGACTTCCTCTTCGTATTGTCATGATTGGAACACTCACAGGAGCGCAGTGGGGTATCTATGATGCATTCAAAGTTTCTGTTGGCCTGTAAGTTCACTTCCATTACACTTTTGCATCTCCCGACTTCCCACTTTTGTCCTCGTGGTTATGTTATGCATATGATTGTCTTGTTAACTTCAATTTTCAAATTTCAGGCCAACTACTGGTGGTCCTGCACCCCCTGAAGCCGGAAAGGCCTAGAGCACAATTGCAGAATCTGATTGAAAACCAAAGTTTGAAATGATACTTTCTTCAAAGGGGGAAATAAATTTAGAAGCAGATATTTTGCTAGTCATTAGCAGATGGAGATTATTATTCTTTCTGGTTTTCTTGAAGTTTTTATGCTTTTCCTGATTGAATTTTTGAGGCTTGAGTTGCTCACACTCTTAATCATGCCGAATTTCTAGAAATAGGCTCAAATTATAATAATGGCAGATATATGGAGGCTCGTACCCAGCCTACACATTCTACTGTTTTCGGAAACAAAATAGGTGGTGTATGAAAAATGACTTGCTTATGCTGAGAATACAAGTTTTGCTTGTTTGATTTTGCTTTATCAACCTGTTCCTATTTTTTCTTAAAAAAAATCTCTGTTTCTTTGAGTGTCTATTGCTTGGCTGGCTAGGGGAATAGAAGAATCGTCTGGTTAGGTTTTTACTTCTCCTTGAATTGTTTGATAAACAGACACAAAGATAGTGACAGGCATTCCTAATCATATGTACGAGGATAATTTACTTATTACATAAAATAGGGGTATGTTCCATCTTTGACAGAATATTCATGGTAGATGAGAATGAAGTGGTCGGCTGCCAAGCCATGGCCATGGATGTAGATGAATGAATTCCCCTGGCAGCACACATTATATTTATTGTGAGTTAAAAGATGTGATAGGTTTACAGTGAGCAGTGTTGATAGTATTCACGTTATTGGAGGAAATCAACTTCATCTATCACCGCTTAGTTTAGTTTATCAGGTTATCTTTTAATGACCAAAATTAACTTGTATTGAATCAATCTCACTTGTACATTTAAATTTGTGAATGATTATTGATTGTTATGTTACCATTCCTATACTACAGTCACTTTTGGTCAATGATGATTCATGATTCGACAATCCACATTCCACACATGCCTAACACTAACACTGACTGCATATAGATACATATGAATATGTATATATATATACTTTTATTTTGTAGTGGTGGGAGGAAGTCACATGGAATTGCAAATGATGATATTGATGCCCCTCCCTCCCCTTTTACTACTACTACTACTAGGCATCAAACATTACTTTTCCAATAAATTCTTCATTTTCTTATAAGTAAAATTAGTCTAGAGTTTATGTGTTTATTCATTCCGGTACAATCAAATTTCTAAAACCCAAACTGCATATTTCAATGAAATTAATAATAACAATACATTTCAGCTGTCAGAGGTAAATTATGTGATAATAGTAGAGTTCGTTTGGGGTAGGGCGCGTGGGGAGCAAGCAATGTGTAATGTAATTTAATGTATGCCACAAAATCATTATCATCAGAAGAAGAAAAAGCAAACCCTGAGTTAGGTAGATTAGTCGTAGTAGTAGTAGTAGGATGATGATGATGATGATGATGATGATGATAGACTCGCTCGGTGATTGGCGCTATTCCCTCAAGATTCCATCTTCGCCCCCTCCATCTCCCCAACCCTCCAGTCAAACTTCAACTATACTTTCTTACTACCTGCCCCTCTCTCTCTGTCTTCTCTTTGATGATGAGATGAGATGAGACTTGAGAGCGTGTCCCAACGTGACTGAATGCCGTCTGAGCTGTGAACGGAGATTTGATTATATCAATTTTCTTTTGCTGTACACAATTCTGTATTTTGCCCTTTTTCTAGGCTAGATGGGGTTCTATCTCGTAGTTTTACTTTTTGGTTTGGATCTTTGATTTGAAGAGCGATTTTTTTTCTCTCCCTTTTTTTTACCGAAATCGGATCTGGAATTCCTGAATTTCAGTTCGTTTTTATTTTTGAAGATCCACTCGAGATTTTTAACTTTGAATTTTTTTTTCCTTTCCTTTTCTTGTGTTAACTGAGTAATCATCACCTTTTGATTTTTGGATGATGATGGTGATAAGTGAGCTCACAATAATTTCTCTTTCTCTTAATATATAGTTTTCCACTCTCTTTATCGTTTTCTCGGCTCCAAAATCTCTTGAATTCCCACTTTTTCTCTCAGATCTGCTTCGAAAATTGAAAGTCAATACACAAACTGCTATTCCGAAATTTGAGCATCGTATTCGCCCGAAACGCTAAGAATTCTCAGATCCGTTTATTCTCCGAGCCAGCTCATAAAAGGAAAAGTAATCCTTCAATTCGTCTCTCTCTCTCATCGCTAGGGCGAGGGAAAATTGGGGATTTCATGTGTTTGTTTCAGAGCACGATGAATGATTTCCCGGAGGAAGTGCTCGAGCACGTGTTCGATTTCATATCGTGGCACCGCGACCGGAATGCTGTGTCGTTGGTGTGCAAAACGTGGTACGGCGTGGAAAGATTGAGCCGCGAGAAGGTGTTCATCGGCAACTGCTACGCCGTGAATCCGGAGCGTGTGATCGCTAGGTTTCCGCGCCTGAGGTCGTTGACCTTGAAAGGGAAGCCCCACTTCGCGGATTTCAACCTGGTGCCTCATAATTGGGGTGGCTATGTCCACCCCTGGATCGAGGCGATGGTGAAGAACGGGATGAATCTGGAGGAGCTGAGGTTGAAGAGGATGGTGGTGTCGGATAAGAGCCTCAAGCTGCTCGCTAAGTCGTTCCCCAATTTCAAGTCTTTGGTTTTGATCAGCTGCGAAGGTTTCACTACCGATGGTCTTGCTGCCATTGCATCCAACTGCAGGTATTGCTAGATCTTTTGATTTCATTTAATTCAATTTGATGTATTATTGAATCGATAATTCTTGCTGTTTTGAACTGTTGGGATCATGTTGGAATCAAAAGTTTTTCTTGGTTTTGAGTTTATGGTTGTGGTTTCTGACATTGGACCTTGGGTTGCAGGTTTCTTAGAGAGCTGGACTTGCAGGAAAATGAAGTTGATGATCGAAGGGGACAGTGGCTCAGCCGCTTTCCAGAGAGTTGCACCTCTCTGGTGTCCTTAAATTTTGCTTGCCTCAAAGGAGAGGTCAATGCAGCTGCCCTCGAGAGACTGGTTGCAAGAAATCCTAACCTTAGGTGTCTGAAACTGAACCAGGCAGTGCCTCTGGAGCTTCTTCAGAAGATTTTAGTGCTAGCCCCTCGGTTGAACGATTTGGGTACCGGCTCTTTTGTCCATGATCCAAGTTCAGAGACCTACAGAAAACTGAAAACTGCAATGAAAAAATGTCGATCAATCAGAAGCTTGTCTGGGTTTCTGCTTGTGAATGGACGCTGTTTGCCTGCTGTCTACCCCATATGTTCAAATTTGACATATTTGAACTTGAGTTACGCCCCATGGTTCTACAATGTTGAGCTCTTGAAGCTAATCTCTCACTGCAAGAAAATAGAGAGGCTATGGGTTTGTGTTTCTTGTTGCAAATCTCTTCTTTTCTGATGACTGACTGTGATTGCTGTACTTACTTGGATCATGGCAATGCAGATAATGGATACCATCGGAGACAAGGGATTAGCCGTCGTCGCGTCCACTTGCAAGGAGCTGCAAGAGTTGAGGGTCTTCCCTTCAGACCCCCAAGGCTTCGGGATAGCAGCAGCAGTAACCGGAGAAGGGCTGGTCGCCATATCAGCCGGCTGCCCGAAGCTCAACTCGATACTCTACTTCTGCCAGCGGATGACCAATGCTGCCCTCATCACCGTGGCCAAGAACTGCCCCAACTTCATCCGCTTCCGGCTCTGCACCATCAACCCAACCGTACCAGACGCAGCCACCAACCAGCCGCTGGACGAAGGCTTCGGGGCAATCGTCCAGTCGTGCAAGAGGCTGAAACGGCTATCCGTGTCCGGCCTCCTAACGGACAAAGTGTTCCTCTACATAGGAATGTATGCAGAGCAGCTGGAGATGCTGTCGATAGCATTTGCTGGGGAGAGCGACAAAGGGATGCTGTACGTGCTGAACGGGTGCAAGAAACTGAAGAAGCTGGAGATCAGAGACAGCCCGTTCGGAGACACGGTGCTTCTGTCGGACATGGGGAAGTATGAAACAATGCGATCCCTTTGGATGTCCAACTGCCAGGTCACCCACGGCGCGTGCAAGACCCTGGCCGAGAAGATGCCGATGCTCAACGTCGAGATCATCTACGAGGACGGGCAGATTGAGGACAGCCCCCCTGACGAGAGGTGTAGGGTGGACAAGATGTACTTGTACCGGACCCTCGCCGGCCCTCGGAAAGATGCACCGGATTCCGTCTCGATTCTGTAGACGGCACCTCTTTACTGAAGCTCGTTGATTTAGACTATCTTCTATTTATGCAGGTGGTAGTTTTTTTTGGTAATGGTTATTGTTAAATATGGAGGAAGAGGGTGGTGGAGTTGAGTTTCAAACTTGCTATCTCATGCTTTTTGTTTATATAAACTTGTGATCTGCTAGCTCATCAAGTGCCAAAAGTTGTTGCATTTTATAGAGAGTGATTTTCTTGCCTTAGGTATGAAATACTCCCTTCGTCTCAGCAGAATAAGTCTTCTTGCCAAATCGAGCATCCCAACTAAATTGGTCTCTTTTTAAAAATGGTAACTTTTTTACACTCTATAATAAAATATTAATTTCA